>OX375795.1:3469942-3770083 GCA_947359425.1 Lagria hirta | reverse complement strand
ACAAGATAAGTCATAAAATTAGCTACGATCTTCTATGACAACAGTGTAACGCCACCCATTTTACAGCAGAGAAAACAACCGATGAGCGGCAATCCGGCATGACATGTCATATCAAAAAACATTTTGATGTTTTCCTTGAATTGTTAGCAGTTTTTCTACGTACCCTTGGCAATAATTACAAGAATCTTAATGCTGGTGGTAATTAATCAAATTGTTAATTGAATTAGCGACGTAAAAAGATCGCATTAACCTCAAAAAAATCATCAAAATCGTGTCTGTATATAGGTTCCGCTTACTGAGAAGTCGAACGATAAAATAACGGAGAATGTGCAGAGATTACGTCTAACAATTTTAATGAACCTCCCTGTAAAATTCTCAAGAATTATTATGGAAGCAGCATGTTAGTAAATCAAGAACCGTACGAGTCGTTCGTTAATTAGTTCCATCGAAAATGGTTAATGACCGTCAACAAAAAAGGACTTTTTCTTCATCTTTTTGAGCGCCATGATACCTTTCTTTTTTATTAAATTTTCTGTTATGTGGCCACAAAGGCTCTTCCTTCACTCGCCAGTAATCTAATCAGGATGTCAAGAAATGCAGTTAACTTCATTACCGGCACCCTTCGGTGTATGTTTTCCTTGAGGCTCCAGGGTGGGTATTACTTTAACCACAAACACTACTGACAAATTTGCTAGGATGTTGACATGTATTATTAAGAATTGTAGCGACGCACCACCCAATAATGGAAGCCAATAATGCAGTTGAGATAACTATCTAGGCTCGTGTCATCGTATTTGTTCAGAAACAAGATTAGTCCTAATTATATGTTCAAATTTCAAAAAAGTCGCTCTTAAAAAACACCCTCTGTGAAAGATTCTGTCAGATAGTGCTACGGTGACTCTCGCAGATCCGAGCAGATTGCTTTATCGGCTACTTTTTCATTCCGGTATGCAAAATGACAAATCTATTATCTATATCAGCTACCATGAGACATTTTCTATTGTGCTCAATTGTTTTAGCAACCTGTTTACTGCCATTTTCATTAATGTTGTCAATCTGGTAACAAACAAAACAACATATCGGCCATGAAAAGTTAAGGTTCTGACTTTTTGACGAGGCTTAAGGTCAGATTACTGACGTTAGCCATTGCTATCTGGCTATGTAATGTCAGTCAAAAAATATCATCATAACCCTAATTTATTTGACGTTGAAACAGTGCTGCCATTTTGGCAAACAAAATTCTCTAATGCTAGTCACCTCTTTGTCTCACTTACGACATTTGCACTTTCCATCCTTTATTAAGACAAATCTCAGCATGGAAGTGTAAAAACTCACTTTAAAACCACTAGAAATCATAAGATGCAATTGTTTGAGTACAGCGATTAAAAACAAAATCTAGATTTCCTAATAAAAATCTGAAAAAGGTACCAAACATGTTTTGACAATATTAGACGTCAAGCTACAATTGTACAAATTTAGTACCCTAAGCCCAACCCTTCAAACTTCAATTTTTAAAAATTCTGGAACATGCTGGTACCAATAATGTTATAACGGTTATGAAAACTTTTTGACTTATTGGCCTTAAAACCATTAGAAAGCAAACAAATCATAAAATCTAGATTTTCTAACAAAAAATCTGAAAGAGGTACCAAAATTGACAAGATTTGACGTCAGGCTACAATTGTACCAATTTTGTACCCTGAGCCCAGCCCTGGAAACTTCAATTTTTGGAAATTCTGGAACATGCTGGTACCAATAATGTTACACAATTCTAGCAAAAAGCCTAAAGCTCTACTTTTTTCTATTTTAAACATCAACCATTAATCAGATTAGTCAAATGAGATGGTACTTTAAATTGCAAGAGATACCAATTAAAGCAAAAAGTACCGTTATTTTTCTAATCTCCTTAAAGCCCCAGTAAATCTGAGGTGACCTGGGGCTTCTTGAGCAACAATCAAAGCCGTTAGATGGTAAATAAATGTTTGGAAAAAATTTGGAATCTTTTGGTACTTTTACTCGTGTGTCAGTCAGATTTTAGAAATAAAAGATTCATTCATCTATACAAAGATCTGTGATTGCTGATTGAATTTTCAAGTGAAAGACATACCTGTTTAGATGAAGCGATCGAACATCATAATGGTTCAAATCAAATTTAATTGGTTAGATGTGATAGCTGTCAGAATCATTATTATAAACAGTTAATTAATTTTGTGAACGTCCCCATAATTAGTTTTTACAAACGGTTGGTTTAGAGCCTATACTGTGTGATTTGAGGAGATTATGTAACATGACATTTAATCAACGCCATCGGTGATGTGCTACATTACAAGGCACTTCTTTGTACGCGATGGAGATTGATCTGTGATGAAAGTTATATAAATTCATCTTGGTCTAGCAAGAAAAACCTTCTATTGGTACTACTACAGTACCAGAACCCATCTGATGCAGTTTTAATATAAAACTGGTCAAGGATACAGTAAATTGGTCAGTTTTCCCCATTATATCCCACGCATGTTCAATAGGGTTCAAGTCTGGAGACTTGTTCAAAAAAACGTCTATTTTTTGTTATTTTTTCTCACTTTTAAAGATTCAGAATGGTAGCGACTGTCATAGAAGAATTTATTAAAAATTTGATACTTGGCGCATCCACCATTTTTAACATTTTTTATAAAAAAATTAAAATATTACAAAATAATGTCTCTATTAAGCCAAAATTGAAAAAAAACGTTTTTTTTTTTGTTATTTCTTCTACAAAATAATGATTCTACTAAACCCAAATTGAAGAAAAACGTCTTTCTTTTGTTGTTTTTTCTACAAAATAATGACTATTAAACCAAAATTGAAGAAAAACGTCTTTTTTTTGTTATTTCTTCTCACTTTTAAAGATTAAGAATGGTAACGACTGTCATAAAAGAATTTATTAAAAATTTGACACTTGGCGCATCCACCATTTTTAACATTTTTTATAAAAAAAAATAAAATATCACAAAATAATGACTATATCAAATCAAAATTAAAAAAAAACGTTGTTCTTTTGTTATTTCTTCTACAAAATAATTATTCTACTAAACCCAAATTGAAGAAAAACGTCTTTCTTTTGTTGTTTCTTCTACAAAATAATAATTCTATTAAACAAAAATTTAAAAAAACGTCTTTTTTTAGTTGTTTCTTCTACAAAAGAATGACTCTATCAAACCAAAATTTAAAAAAACGTTGTTTTTTTGTTATTTCTTTTACAAAATAATGACTATTAAACCTAAATTGAAGAAAAACGTTTTTTTTTTATTTCTTCTCACTTTTAAAGATTAAAAATGATAGCGACTGTCATAGAAAGATTTATTAAAAATTTGATACTGGGCGCATCCACCATTTTTGACATTTTTTATAAAAAAATTAAATATTACAAAATAATGACTCTATTAAACCGAAATTGAAAAAAAAACGTCTTTCTTTTGTTATTTCTTCTACAAAATAATAATTCTATTAAACCCAAATTGACGAAAAACGTCTTTCTTTTGTTGTTTCTTCTACAAAATAATGACTATTAAACCAAAATTGAAGAAAAACTTCTTTCTTTTGTTATTTCTTCTACAAAATAATAATTCTATTAAACCCAAATTGACGAAAAACGTCTTTCTTTTGTTGTTTCTTCTACAAAATAATGACTATTAAACCTAAATTGAAAAAAAACGTCTTTTCTTCATTTCTTCTCACTTTTAAAGATTAAAAATGAAAGCGACTGTCATAGAAGAATTTATTAAAAATTTGATACTTGGCGCATCCACCATTTTTGACATTTTTTATAAAAAAATTAAAATATTACAAAATAATGTCTCTATTAAATTAAAATTGAAAAAAACGTTTGTTTTTATTTCTTCTACAAAATAATATATAAATTCATCTTGGTCTAGCAAGAAAAACCCTCTATTGGTACTACTACAGTACCAGAACCCATCTGATGCAGTTTTAATATAAAACTGGTCAAGGATACAGTAAATTTTCCCTATTATATCCCACGCATGTTCAATAGGGTTCAAATCTGGAGACTTGAAGAACCATCGCAAAGTACTGGTTTCAGTATCTTCAAAATTGAATCACTTTGAGATAGTCGAATTATTTGTTCCCAATATGTCAGACTTCTCAAATTTTAATTTTATTAAATTGACGAGACAATGGTTGCGCACCCTCCGGGTGCTTATCCCACTCTCTTTTCATCAACGATCATATAAATTGCAAACTATCAATATTGGGATATTTTAGCCTAAAAGTATTGAAAAGCTCTACTCTATAGCCAAGAATTTAGCGTTTGCTTTCGATAATTTAATTTTTTTTTTATAATTTATCCCGGAGGCACAGTAATTTTGCTGGACTCAAAAATTGTTACGATATAAATTTAATTTATTATAACAAGATCATAAATGTTGTATGGCTCGACGTTTTACTACCCGATGTGTTTTTCTATTTTAACCATTTACAATGTATTTATTATAGCCATTATTTCAAAATTCCTATGATTGTGTCTATTAGTGTAGAAGCAGTAGAATGCATGTCCGATGAAATTACTTTAATGAGGATCAAGTTGGCAGTTTTAGTTATATTTAACTAATGTTAACCGTAGTTGTATAATAATGCAAATACCATGGTAACAATCAAAATGGTCGTTACCATTCAGCAGCCCAGCAGGTTGGTAAAATGGCGGTTTGCTTGTTAAATGCTTCCTCATAAATAGGTATAAGCATCTTAGGAGCGAATCTCCTCACTAATGGTAATTCATAAATTCAGATTTACCTATGGTAGACTTACTGTCAATAACCTGCTGCTTTTTATCGGTAATTGGCTTTAAATTGCCACTTTCTTTCCTTTTCCATCTATAATTTCCCTTTTCCGCTAACGGATCTTTTCAAAAACCGGGAACACTATGTTCTCACATTATTGCTGTGAAATATCGAAAATAATATAGATAGAAAGCAATAACAGTAACCAGAAAGGGCCTTGCGGATGTGCCGAATAGAAAGCAGATAAATCAGATTCGAATCGTTGTCATGGCGACGACGTCCGGGACGGCGGGCGCCTCTGCAGGCGCCTTTTATTCGGAAACAAACAAAACCTAAACAAATGCACTTTTCAAAGTTGCAAACTATTGCTTTTGGAGCACTTAAGAGAAAAGGGCCTAACTTTTCAATGTTTTTTCAAAAAATTTCAATTTTGTCTTTTCGGTAATAATGCTGGCAATTTATAACATTAATATAGTGATGTGGATCACCAGACCAAAAATTGATATTTTGCAAGTGTGAGTGGTATTGCGACGTTCAGCCATGGCGTAGCAACACAAATACTTGATAAACATTTCTAAAGAAAACAGTTTTCTTGTTTTGTTACTGAAGCATTCACAGTTTTATTCACTCTCTATTGTTAAAAAAGCTTTTAAAACAATTTAAAATACAAAACTTATAACTATTCATCAATGACTATGACCTGACCTGACTTGACCTGACTGATTCATTTTCACTCTTAAAAAAAGTAAAATTTTTTAAACTAACTGATCTTGGAAGGAAGGTTTGAGTATTAGTACCAAACAAAGACAGCTTGCTATTTTAGATCCTCTCAAGTCAGATGATTTTTTATTTGACGATAAGTTTGTATCACTGTATATTTTTTGAAGTCATTAGCTCTCGTTAGTAGGCCTCGGCAGTCAAGTGGCTAACGATAGTGCGTTTAGAATCTGTTCTATCTGGAGTCATGGGTTCGATTCTCAACCAGGCGGGATGGAATCTGTCTGGTGTCTTTTGTCTGGCCATGGGTGTTTGAAAATCTGGGAGCACAATAGATCAAAAGGTCACAGTGCAATATTTCCCTTGTTAATCTTGATCTAGTAGTGCTAAGCATAATATGTTTTTTTTTATTTTATTATCATTAAATCATTGAATCTAAAATTTATGGCTATTAATTACCGCAGATCTCTCTAAAAAAGCAATCAGGTAATTATAATAATATCTTTTTTTGGTTAAATTACTGACTTGGCCATAAAACGTTATCTATCATTTCTCAGCCATGATGAATAAATTTATTTTAATTATCTACTGCTTGAATAATTATTGTTTTTCCATGAATTTCAAAAACGTAAAAAACGCATAAAATAAGAAACCATTTTGATGATAATAATAAAACTAAAGGAAATACCATTAAAAACAAAAACGGCTTAAGAATTACCTATAATAAAATGTCAAGTTAAGTCAAAATTTTTTATTATCACCGACTCTCTCTGTCCTGGAGGCACAGCAATTTTGCTGAATCCAAAAATCATTACGGTCTTCAACTTCAATGATAATGACAATATTATTTATCAAATATGTTTTTAATTTTCAATTACTTTAAAATCCAATTTAGGAATTAAATTACAAACATAAACAACATATTGTGTTTTAAACTAAATAGACTATACAAGTTTTTTGAAAAATCAAGCTAAATTACTATCTCTCCACGCATCTGCGATCATATTATTTAAATTGTTAGATTTATCATTTAAAAACATTCAAACAATATGACGTGAACATAGATTAATGCTGCTTTCTACAATTTCTATTATTTTCATTATGACTATTTTTCAAATTTTGATAAAATTGTTTTTAAATTGTTTATTTTGATATTTTCTTAAAAATGTAATTATTATTATTATTATTATAGTATGGATAGTGGAAAAAATGTCAATTAAATAGTACAGTTGGGATGAAGATTTAGACCCAGAAAGCACCCTCCATTTATCGTCTCAGTAAACAAACAATATCCGCTTCAAATACAAACAAAAGCTTCAAATAATTGCACAAAGCTCCAGGACTTTGATTGTTAAGGAAGAATCTGATTAAAGCTAAAATGGTCTTCTATCCGGTTTTTAGTTCAATTTATCTTGAGCTGTTTTCTATCAAATTCAGGTAAATCAACGTCAGGTGGAGGTTTTGTATTCATTTTGACAATTATGTAATTATGATCGCAGATTAGACCAATTAAAATCACACATTTTATTATAATTTGTAAGCAAGAATTCCCACGACGGCAGATATAGAAAATGTGTGTTTTTCTGTGAAACTGATGAGCTCCAATGAGAGCAAAACATGTCTCACAGTTGTTCGATTGAGGTAAAACGTTTTTTCGTGTTATTTCTTTTTACTTTTGAAATTTAAGATAGTAGCGACTGTCATAGAACAATTTACTAATTTTTTATTTGGCGCATCCACCATTTGTCAACATTTTTATCAAAATCTATAAAATATTACAAAATAATGACTATTAAACCTAAATTGAAAAAAAACGTCTTTTTTTTGTTATTTCTTCTCACTTTTAAAGATTAAGAATGGTAGCGACTGTCATAGAAAAATTTAATAAAATTTTGATACTTGGCGCATCCACCATTTTTAACATTTTTTATAAAAAAATTAAAATATTACAATATAATGACTATATTAAAACAAAATTGAAAAAAAACGTTGTTCTTTTGTTATTTCTTCTACAAAATAATGATTCTATTAAACCAAAATTGAAGAAAAACGTCTTTCTTTTGTTGTTTCTTCTACAAAATAATGACTCTCTCAAACCAAAATTAAAAAAAACGTTGTTCTTTTGTTATTTCTTCTACAAAATAATGATTCTATTAAACAAAAATTGAAAAAAACGTCTTATTTTTAGTGTTTCTACTACAAAATAATGACTCTTTCAAACCAAAATTAAAAAAAACGCTGTTCTTTTGTTATTTCTTTTACAAAATAATGATTTTACTAAACCAAAATTGAAGAAAAACGTCTTTGTTTTGTTGTTTCTTCTACAAAATAATGATTCTACTAAATCAAAATTGAAGAAAAACGTCTATTTCTTGTTATTTCTTCTCACTTTTAAAGATTTAAAATGATAGCGACTGTCATAGAAGAATTTATTAAAAATTTGATACTTGGCGCATCCACCATTTTTAACATTTTTTATAAAAAAATTAAAATATTACAAAATAATAACTCTATTAAACAAAAATTGAAAAAAAAACGTCTTTCTTTTGTTTGTTTCTTCTACAAAATAATGACTATTAAACCAAAATTAAAGAAAAATGTCTTTTTTTTCTTCTCACTTTTGAAGATTAAGAATGGTAGCGACTGTCATAGAAGAATTTATTAAAAATTTGATACTTGACGCATTCACCATTTTTGACATTTTTGATAAAAAAAATAAAATATTACAAAATAATGACTCTATCAAACCAAAATTAAAAAAAAAACGTTGTTCTTTTGTTATTTCTTCTACAAAATAATAATTCTATCAAACAAAAATTGAAAAAAACGTCTTTTTTTTGTTGTTTCTTCTACAAAATAATGACTCTATCAAACCTAAATTAAAAACAACGTTGTTCTTTTGTTATTTCTTTTACAAAATAATGATTCTACTAAACCAAAATTAAAGAAAAACGTTTTTTTTTGTTATTTTTTCTCACTTTTAAACATTAAAAATGAAAGCAACTGTCATAGAACAGTTTATTAAAAATTTGATACTTGGCGCATCCACCATTTTTGTCATTTTTTATAAAAAAATTAAAATATTACAAAATAATAAGTCTATTAAACCAAAATTAAAAAAAACGTTTTTCTTTTGTTATTTTTTCTACGAAAATAATAATTCTATTAAACAAAAATTAAAAAAAACGTCTTTTTTTGTTGTTTCTTCTACAAAATAATGACTCTATCAAACCAAAATTAAAAAAAACGTTGTTGTTTTGCTATTTCTTTTACAAAATAATGATTCTATTAAACAAAAACTGAAAAAAACGTTGTTCTTTTGTTATTTCTTTTACAAAATAATGATTCTATTAAACCAAAATTGAAGAAAAACGTCTTTCTTTTGTTGTTTCTTCTACAAAATAATGACTCTTTCAAACCAAAATTAAAAAAAACGCTGTTCTTTTGTTATTTCTTTTACAAAATAATGATTCTACTAAACCAAAATTGAAGAAAAACGTCTTTTTTTTGTTATTTCTTCTCACTTTTAAAGATTTAAAATGATAGCGACTGTCATAGAAGAATTTATTAAAAATTTGATACTTGGCGCATCCATCATTTTTGACATTTTCTATAAAAAAATTAAAATATTACAAAATAATGATTCGATTAAACCAAAATTAAAAAAAACGTTTTTCTTTTGTTATTTCTTCTACAAAAATAATAATTCTATTAAACAAAAATTAAAAAAAACGTCTTTTTTTTGTTGTTTCTTCTACAAAATAATGACTCTATCAAACCAAAATTAAAAAAAACGTTGTTGTTTTGTTATTTCTTTTACAAAATAATGATTCTATTAAACAAAAATTGAAAAAAACGTTGTTGTTTTGTTATTTCTTTTACAAAATAATAATTCTATTAAACAAAAATTGAAAAAAACGTCTTTTTTTGTTGTTTCTTCTACAAAATAATAACTCTATCAAACCAAAATTAAAAAAAACGTTGTTCTTTTGTTATTTCTTTTACAAAATAATGATTCTACTAAACCAAAATTGAAGAAAAACGTCTTTTTTTTATTATTTCTTCTCACTTTTAAAGATTAAAAATGAAAGCAACTGTCATAGAAAAATTTATTAAAAATTTGATTCTTGGCGCATCCACCATTTTTGTCATTTTTTATAAAAAAATTAAAATATTACAAAATAATGACTCAATTAAACCAAAATTAAAAAAAACGTTTTTCTTTTGTTATTTCTTCTACGAAAATAATAATTCTATTAAACAAAAATTAAAAAAAACGTCTTTTTTTTGTTGTTTCTTCTACAAAATAATGACTCTATCAAACCAAAATTAAAAAAAACGTTGTTGTTTTGCTATTTCTTTTACAAAATAATGATTCTATTAAACAAAAACTGAAAAAAACGTTGTTCTTTTGTTATTTCTTTTACAAAATAATGATTCTACTAAACCAAAATTGAAGAAAAACGTCTTTTTTTTGTTATTTCTTCTCACTTTTAAAGATTTAAAATGATAGCGACTGTCATAGAAGAATTTATTAAAAATTTGATACTTGGCGCATCCATCATTTTTGACATTTTTTATAAAAAAATTAAAATATTACAAAATAATAACTCTATTAAACAAAAATTGAAAAAAACGTGTTTCTTTTGTTTGTTTCTTCTACAAAATAATGACTATTAAACCAAAATTAAAGAAAAACGTCTTTTTTTTCTTCTCACTTTTGAAGATTAAGAATGGTAGCGACTGTCATAGAAGAATTTATTAAAAATTTGATACTTGGCGCATCCACCATTTTTAACATTTTTTATAAAAAAATAAAATATTACAAAATAATGTCTCTATTAAACCAAAGTTAAAAAAAAAACGTTGTTCTTTTGTTATTTCTTCTACAAAATAATAATTCTATTAAACAAAAATTGAGAAAAACGTCTTTCTTTAGTTGTTTCTTCTACAAAATAATGACTTTATCAAACCAAAATTTAAAAAAACGTTGTTTTTTTGTTATTTCTTTTACAAAATAATGATTCTACTAAACCAAAATTGAAGAAAAACGTTTTTTTTTCTTGTTTCTTCTCACTTTTAAAGATTCAGAATGGTAGCAACTGTCATAGAAGAATTTATTAAAAATTTGATACTTGGCGCATTTACCATTTTTGACATTTTTTATAAAAAAATTAAAATATTACAAAATAATAACTCTATTAAACAAAAATTGAAAAAAACGTCTTTCTTTTGTTTGTTTCTTCTACAAAATAATGACTATTAAACCAAAATTAAAAAAAAACGTCTTTTTTTTCTTCTCACTTTTGAAGATTAAGAATGGTAGCGACTGTCACAGAAGAATTTATTAAAAATTTGATACTTGACGCATTCATCATTTTTGACATTTTTCATAAAAAAAATAAAATATTACAAAATAATGATTCTATTAAATCAAAATTGAAGAAAAACGTCTTTCTTTTGTTGTTTCTTCTACAAAATAAAGACTCTCTCAAACCAAAATTAAAAAAAAACGTTGTTCTTTTGTTATTTTTTTTACAAAATAATGATTTTACTAAACCCAAATTGAAGAAAAACGTCTTTCTTTTGTTATTTTTTCTCACTTTTAATGATCAAGAATGGTAGCGACTGTAATAGAAGAATTTACTAAAAATTTGATACTTGGCGCATCCACCATTTTTGAAATTTTTTATAAAAAAATTAAAATATTACAAAATAATGACTCTATTAAACCAAAATTGAAAAAAAACGTCTTCCTTTTGTCATTTTTTCTCACTTTTAGAGATTAGGAATGGTAGCGACTGTCATAGAATTTTTTTATAAACATTTGATACTTGACGCATCCACCATTTTTCAACATTTTTGTCAAAATTTATAAAATATTAAAAAATAATGCCTCATTTCAACCCGAATTCAAATCTATATGACAAAGAAACCGTATGGTTTTGTTCTACAAACTGTTTTTGTTTACATAAAAACTCTGTTTACATAATAAATTACTGTCTAAAGAAACCTAAAGTCTTTTTTATTGTCTAACGTGCCTTGGCTGGCTTTGCTCTGCCAAAATGTTCCCTTAAAAACAATTTGATTCAAAGAAAAATCAAAATTATTGGAGCAATCGTAGAGTAGTGTTCAAAAAACTTCAACAATTTTTAGAAGAATTGAATAGTTAGCCAGCGGAATTACCTGATTTAACACCATCGAATTTTGTTCTTATGGTACTACATACCTTGACATTTAAGGTTTACTCAGTTAGAAAATGATACCAATAGCCTGATTAGTCTTCGTTTGAGGAGATGTTAGCTGGCCAGCGCGGCGACCTGATTTAACACCGTACTCAAAGCTATGGTTTACTTTAATGAACTCCAAACCCTTAGCGAGGACAAAGTCAACAATTCAGAAGTATTGAAAGCTTGTTAAAAACAGCACACTTTTTCACGTAATAAGCTACAAAATTATCTTTTAATCAAGATGGCACTAGCAATTACATTTTGCACTTTCAGCTAGCATTTGTTATTGTTTTTATTTATGATTTTGCGCAACTCTCACTATAATCTTTTGTAAGTTGTTACAGTTACAGGTTTAGTTTTATTTTCCAGAACAAGATTATCAACATGTTGTAAAAATTGAGCTTGATACTGTCGAGCAATAAGAACTAGTTCCACTCTGCTTTAATTGCTTTTCTACAACATTCGAAGTGTACAGCAAAAGGTTACTAAAGTCCAACATGTCCTAATGAGTATTAATGACTTTGTCTTAGACGGAATCTGTGCAACAAATGCAATTAAATATTCTCGCATTAGATTAAGCTGTGGAAATCCACTTTGGTTAAGTAATGATTAATGACAACAAATCCTCTTCACTTTCCCTGATTTAATGAAATTCGCCTCATTTCTGTTTTATTGGGGCCGAAGGGCCGTAGGGAAGGAAGGCTTTAAACGTTGACAAGCATATGCTGATGCGAATGCGATCGTAAAATCGCAGGAAACGGTGCGAGTGTGTCAAAAACGGGCGGAAAGTCGTATCTTACCCCAGTTTTACGACTTTTAGTTTATGAGAAACTATTTCATTTGCATGCTGTTTAGAGACACTTTTCCAAAATTGGGAGATTTATTCGGCGATTTGCGACGAAATACTTCGCTTAAAATAATTGAAAATTTATCGACAGGGTGCCGCGTGCGCCACTGCGCAGAACTATCGCATCGACGCAATTTCAAAGTGCCAAAAATGTCACGACAATAGAAGTTTCAAATCTCAAAAGATATGTCTTCTTCTAAGCTTTTTGAATCAAATCAAGTTTTCGTTGGTTGCTAGGATCTTTTGTTTTGGTTTTAGGTGAAAAACTAATTTTCATTTTTAAAAATTTTTTTTTTTTGATTAATTTTTTTTTTGGTTTTGAAGCTAATACATTTTTCTCAGCAATTTCGGTTACTGTCTATCAAGTGGCTTTTTTTTATTTCATGGGTCCACTCTCTGCCCCAGGTCCTTTTCTACACTTTTTTTGATTCACTCTCCAATCTACACTTTAACATCGAAAATTTCGCCTAACTTTTTTAGTAAATTTTTTTGAATTTTTTTTATTAAGCAAAACTTGTTCAGTAGGCTTTAATTAAGCTCTCTAATTTTTTTTAATTTTTTGAGCAACTTTTGAAAAATTTAACTTTTTGACAAAAAATGTTTTGATCAAAAAAAATTTTTTTTTAAATGTTAAAAAATTACCTAAGCTGAATTGAAGCTTTCTTAATTTATATCGAATTATTGTTAATTGCTAGAATTTGTCATTTTGGTTCTTTCTAAAAAATAAATTTTAATTTAAAAAAAAAAGTTTTTTGGTAATTTTTTTTTTTGAGACTAGCTAATAAATTTTTCTTAGCAATTTTGGTTACTGTTCCGAAAAACTAATGAAACAAAGAATCTTAACCTAGCTTAATTTTTAATTTTTATTAAGTGTTTTTTTTTATTTTTTTTGGTCACTTTTTGCCTCAGCTCCTATCTACGAAAATTTCGTCTAACTTTTTTAGTGAATTTTTTTTATTGAACAAAATTTGTTTAGTAGGCTTCAATTAGGCTCTCTATTTTTTTTTGATTTTTTTGAGCAACTTTTGAAAAAAATAATTTTTTGAAAAAAAATTTTTTAAGCAAAAAAAAAATTTTTTTCTTAATTTTTAAAAATTACTTAAGCTGAATTAAAACTTTTTTAATTCAAATCAACTATTTGTTAATTGCTAGAATTTGTCGTTTTAATTCTTCTAAAAAATAACTTTTTATTGAAAAAAAATTTTTTTTTTGGTACTGAAGCTAATTAATTTTTCTCAGCAATTTCGGTTACTGTTCCGGAAAATTAATAAAACAAAAAATCTTAACCTAACTTCATTTTTAATTTTTATCAAGTGTTTTTTTGATTTTTTTTTATTCACTCTTTGTCTCTGCTCCTATCTACACTTTAGTGTCGAAAATTTCGTCTAACTTTTTTGGTAAATTTTTTTGAATTTTTTTTATCATACAAAACTTGTTCAGTAGGCTTCAATTAAGCTTTCTAATTTTTTTTGAATTTTTTGAGCAATTTTTGAAAAAACATTACTTTTTGACAAAAAATGTTTTTTCAAATCTTAAAAAATTACTTAAGCTGAATTGAAACTATTTTTTTAGTTCAAATCGAGTATTTGTTAATTGCTGAGATTTGTCGCTTTGATGCTGCCTGAATAATAAATTTTTATTTAAAAAAAAATTTTTTTTGTAATTTTTTTTGGTACCGAAGCTAATAATATTCTCTCAGCAATTTCGGTACTGTTGATTATTCTCAAAACTGCAAGAAATTTGAAAGATTGATTGCTTTCTATATGCAATTTTATTTGAATTTTTGCAATGACAACTGTTTTTAAACCACCATAACTTAATTTTTCTTGATTTCTTTTTTGAAATTAGTTGTTAGCAATTAGAATATGTTAATTCTCAATATGAATAGGTTTATTCTCAAATTGATCATTCTTATTTTCAATATGAATTTGTTATTCTCAATTATGAAATGATTATTCTCATAATGAATTGGTTATTCTCAAAAATTCAAGAAATTTAAAAGATTTATTGCTTTCTATATGCAATTTTCTTTGAATTTTTACAATGACAACTGTTTTTAACCCACCATAACTTAATTTTTCTTAATTTTTTTAATAAAATTAGTTATTTGCAATTAGAATATGTTAATTCTCAATATGAATTGGTTTATTCTCAAATTGATCATTCTTACATTCAATATGAATTTGTTATTCTCAATTATGAAATGATTATTCTCATAATGAATTGGTTATTCTCAAAAATTCAAGAAACTTAAAAGATTTATTGCTTTCTATATGCAATTTTATTTGAATTTTCACAATGACAACTGTTTTTAACCCACCATAACTTAATTTTTCTTAATTTCTTTAATAAAATTAGTTATTTGCAATTAGAATATGTTAATTTTCAATATGAATTGGTTTATTCTCAAATTGATCATTCTTACTCTCAATATTAATTTGTTATTCTCAATTATGAATTGATTATTCTCATAATGAATTGGATATTCTCAAAAATGCAAGAAATTTGAAAAATTTATCGCTTTCCATATGCAATTTTATTTGAATTTTTACAATCACGACTGTTTTTAACCCACCATTACTTAATTTTTGTTGATTTCTTTAATAAAATTAGTTATTTGCAATTAGAATATGTTAATTCTCAATATAAATTGGTTTATTCTCAAATTGATCATTCTTACTCTCAATATGAATTTGTTATTCTCAATTATGAAATGATTATTCTCATAATAAATTGGTTATTCTTAAAAATGCAAGAAATTTCAAAGATTTATTGCTTTTTATATGCAATTTTCTTTAAATTCTTACAATGACAATTGTTTTTAAGCTACCATAACTTGATTTTTGTTGATTTCATTTCTTAAAATTAGTTATTTGCAGTTTGAATATGTTTATTCTCAATTTGAATTGGTTTATTCTCAAAATGATCATGCTTACTTTCAATATGAATTTGTTATTCTCAATTTTGAAATGATTATTTTCATAGTGAATTGGTTATTCTCAAAAATGCAAAAAATTTGAAAGATCGATTACTTTCTACATGCAAATTTTCTTATTTTTTTTTTTAATTTGCGGTTTGATTATGTTTTTTTTTAATATGAATCAGTTTATTCTCAAATTGATTTTGCTCACTTTCAAGATGAATTTGTTATTCTCTATTTTGAAATGATTATTCTCAATATGAATTGGTTATTCTCAAAAAAGCAAAAAATTTGAAAAATTGATTGCTTTCTATATGTAATTTTCTTTGAATTTTTACAAACTGATTTAAACCGTAACTTAATTTTTGTTAATTTTTTCTTTGTAACTTTGTTATTTGCGTTTATTCTCAATATGATTCGGTTTATTCTCAAATTGATCTTGCTTAATTTCAATATGAATTTGTTATTCTCAAATTGAAAGAATTATTCTCAATATGAATTAGTTTATTCTCAAAAACTTCAAAAGTTACAATATTGATGGTTTTCTATTGGATTTTTCTGGTAACAAAATTAGTTTCAAACGCATTTGAAAAGGGGAGCAATGAATTTAGCCTTTATTTCCTGCATATGTAGGACATAAATGAAGATTTACTGTAATTGACACTCCTTGCAGCATCTCATTGTAATTGATGCCTTGAGGGGTAAAATCTAATACTTTAGCCTAGATGACTCATAATTTTAAAAATTTTTCTTTCCAATTTCATCGAAAATAAATTTAGAAAATGCATTGCTCTCCGAAATCGAAAACAAATAAAACCAACAACACAAAAACAATCCATATTCAGTTTACTCCATTACACGATACAGAAAAACATTTGTTCCAGAAATGGTTCAATATCGTACGTGGCCGCAATGCCAAGCATACTTGCCGAAGGAATACGTGATTTTTTTATTAAGATTGAAATGAAAAATTGTCAAAAGATGAATTATTATTTTATAAAATGCAGTTCTCGATGCCGATTGACCAAATAGGCGCTATTAAATACTTGCGATTACTCAGAAAAACTTGCTGACAGCAGCGTGTCATAAATAAACTATCTAATAGTCGCTACAGGATAATAAATGTTGTTATGTAAAAATTTATGGGTTTTAAAAAGTAAAAACAACTTAATGCATAAATTGTAGAAAAACTAATTCGCCTGGGAAGAAAAAGTGCAAATGGGGTGGGTTAGGGGTTTAGGAAAAAGAAAGACTGTGTAGGCTGTGGTATGAAGAAGAGAGACAATAGAGCACATGTAGCGATAAGGTAGATGAAAGATGTATAATAAAAAAGACAAAAAAAATAAAAACAGAGCAAGAGAACATAAATGAAGAACAGAGAAGATAGAACAGAAAAAAAAAATTGTAAATGGTTAATAATTGTTTCGGCTAAGCCTGTACAGGCAAAAATAAAACTATTAGTACATTAGGTTTTGGAGGTTTTGCAAAAGACAATATTTTGACAGAATTGAATCTTCAGCACTGTATAGTATTTTGATTGGTTGAATTTTAGGTTCAGATTTGAGAAATTTTTTGACGATAGTTTAAAGTGAAGAATCTGAGTTTTGACAGAAATAGCAATGACAGAAACTATAGTTTATTCCTGAGCTACTTTATCGGACAATGGTGCTGTTTATGTCAAAACCTAGATTTAGTCTTTTTCTGACCACTGATTGATGTAAAGACAATGTCAACCAATAAGATATCTAAAAACTAACTAATGGTTGTTGGCTAAGTATGGCTGAAACGGCTTAGCATAACCCCCAAAATGTTTTTTTTTTCCATTACATCGCTCTTGCTCATTAGCCATCGTCAATTTGCCAACCTTTCCATTAGGCCGACTACGGTTTCGGCATTCCACGCCCGTCAACAAACCTCATTTACGCGAATACAAATTACGTTAATTATTCATCATGTTCGCACGTTACAACGTTATGTTGTTATTATTACGTTGCGAATTGCACCGCCGGTTTTACATAAAATGACAGAACGCCTGTCATTCCCAAATCTCTTTTCGCATTAACTCGAGAGCGAAATGGGCTTTAGTCTGCGACAAAAGGGAAACTAGATTACATATCTCTCTAACACACGTCACTTGCTCTGAACATGACATAAATATTAATATTTGATCATACAAAACAAAGTTTACGTTGCCAGCCAGCCAGCTATGATGCAGGAACTTGCTTTGAACATGTTTGGAAAATAATTGAAAAATTCCACCTAAAAAATCACATTGAAGACCACTGATGAGTACTAACTCGCTTTTGTCTGCTGTCTGAGATGAATATTTCATAAATATCATCAAAAGGAATTATGAAAATTAAAAATACAGATCATGCCCAATTACATGGAAAAAGTTAAATCTAGAAAAAATCACAATTTTGACATAATTTTTAGGAAATGTAGTGTACAAATATTCTAAAAGGGCCTCTCCGCAGTAAAAAACTAATTACTTTAACAATAGATTTATCATTACATGATGATACACAAATTTAGAACATATGTTCATTTTTCGATTGGCTCATACGCAGAAACGTACGATATTATAGACAAGCTTTGACGTTGGTTTGACATTTGTCGGTAATCATACTATCAAACACAATAAAAATCTGACAAGCTGAATTACACAGCAAGAGTAGATCTAAATAACTTAAAAGCACTATTCATAACGTTATAAAAACAATAAATATTTGCAACTAAAGATGCTATTCTTGACCACATGGGATAGAATGCGATTATTCTGCATCGGCGTGGCTTGCCAGTAAAATTGTGACATTTCATTCCGAATAACGGTTAAGCCACAAATAAAAAAAATAAATTGTTTTTTTTTAATATTGTTATAAACATCAAGTTCAACTGTTTTAATATTTTAAAGAAATTATATTTACAAATTAACCTATTGAACCAACAAACTCTTTTAAATTAATATTATGAATTGAAATGGCTAAACGTTTTGTGAAAATATAGTTTTATTTTTACTTAACTTTCTCTAATCTTTATGAGAGTTTACCGCAAGGTTCTCGCCTGTGCAGAATCTTGGACGTACTGCGCCAGGACCGTATTTAAAAGGGTCAAAATAAGTTTAAACCTTACAACGTTATGACAATCTGCTAGTGCGGTATTTGAATATTATCTATAGAAGGTAAAATTTATTTGTTGACTTATTCATTTCAGTCAAAAAGTGTCCAATCTTGTTAAGATAGAGTAACTCATGTCAATATTTTGCCCGACTAAACATTTCATTACGGCCCATACTGACCAGAGCCACAGAAGCATCTGTTGACTACCAGTTTTATGCAAATTAAGGATTGATCTGTTGTAATCGCAGAAAATATTTAGCTAAAGTATACAATAATATGTGTAATATTGTATTACATAACATACTTATTATTATTATTCTTTCCACCAACAATGCCTTATTAAAACCTCAAACTAGTTCATCTATAATAATTAATATTGAATTATTCCCTATAGCTTGGCAAAAATAAATCAATAAGATTAAAAAAAAACATTATTTAAATTAAAAAAAAATCAAGCCAAGTCAGGTCAGCAGTAAGCGTTCAGATATCGACAAAATAGTAGATAGTCAACATCTGCGCGAGGACTATATTTGGCTTTGAAATACTAAATTTGCTTTGAAGCACTAAATTTGAAAAAAAAGTCGGTAGAGACCGTTCAGATCGCTAAAGCCGTTTAGACCGTTGAAACCGTTTAGATCGTTCTGATCATTGAGACTGTTCAGATCATTGAGACCGTTAATATTGTTAAAACCGTAGAGATCGTTAAAGCCGTTCAGATCGTTAAAACGATTCAGTTTGTTAAAACGGTTAAGACCGTTGAAACGGTTAGGACCGTTCAGATCATTGAGACTGTTTAAGTCTTTGAGACTGTTGAAACCGTTGAGACTGCTCAGACCATTAAGACCTTTCAGATCGTTGAAAGCGTTGAGACGGTTAATGAGATTGTTGAAACGTTCCTATCCTTGAGGCGATTGAGTCTGTTGAGACGGTTGAGACCGTTCAGATTGTAGAGACTATGGAGACTGCTTATAGACCATTGAGACCTTTCAGACCGTTGAGACTGCTCAGTGAGACCGTAAGAACAGTAGAGAAGTGGAAAGATAAACGTTCAAAAATGAAAAAAGCAATATTAGAAAAAGACTTCCACCTAGGTGAGCTTCGCACCCACGCCACAAATTGGGCCAGGCTCTAAAAGCACTATCTTCAGCCACCTGACCACCGAGCGACCAAATCTCAATAAAGATTAGTGAAAGTTGAATATGTGTAAGTTGACTAAAATTACAACAGTACATGAAAATAATAAAAATTCTATACCCCGAAGCCACCACCTGAATTCAAAATGTTCGGAGGCCTATAGACAACAATATCTCCAAATCCATTCCATCTTTTTATTTACCTCAAACGCAATTCGTATTCAGATTTTATTGCAGCCGCACTTCACCAATTTTGAATTCTAGCTCTCTCGTGACCACTTATCACACGGTACCCAGATGGCGCTTTGTCATAAATCCATGACTGGATTTACGTGCAAGAATATGTGTGGAATATGAGATTTCTGTGGTATTACTCTCTGTGACAGAATTTCACTTGGAATTACAATGGGGGCGAGGAACAATTTCATTTTTTTGACATATGTGACTTTGCAAAAAAAATCATTCTTTTATAGCTTCAGCACAAAGTCTTTGAATGAAACTGCAATAAATATATGCATAAAACAAGTGATTGCTTAAATAATAGATCTGCCATACGCCGCCAGATTTATGGAAATTTATAAAAACAAAGCGGCTTAGCAAAGATGGCGTACATTTTTTCAGCTACTTGGTCGGATTATTAGGAGAATCTCACAAAAATTCCCTAGAATTAAGCAAACAATAACTCAGTTTTATTTATGACCACATGGTCATACGATGTGGTCAAAGATTCAAAGACCATTTTATGTTTATTAGATTCATTTACTGGGATCTCACACATTTTTCGCTTAAATTGAGCGAAAATTTTGAATTAGTATTCAAGCCAGAACTGGCCTCCATGCGTTTCTAATTAAATATGCAAAACTCCTCTTTCAACTTTAGTCAATATCTCAAACTCATTCCCATTCCGTGGAGTTTAAAGTTTGGCATTTGGACGGGAAGGAGAAGGATGATGAGGATAAGCAGTATTACAATTCATTAGTCTTTGGCCGAAAGTTGTACACGATTGTCTGCTGGTGCAGGCCTACCACCACAAAATTTAATTTGGACAGACGTGACTACACTACCGACGTGTTTGCGGCGAGTTATTTGACTGCCTTTTCTTAATTACCAAATTTGATTACTGCAATTTGTTCGCTCTGCCGCTCTCAAAGTTGGAAACTTATTTCCGGACACACAGATTGAAAGTATGATCGCTGCTAGATTGGATTTTTTTAAGTTTAATTAAGATTTCCCAGTGGGAACAGACCAAAAGCGAGACCATAGCAGAAACTGTACATGGGGACAATAATGGGATTTGACATAAAACATCTTGAACACTTCACTTAGATTAGGAAAAATCCCAAAGCTGTACAGGTCTAAGTAAATCCTTAAACGCTTACAGTTGTAAACTGACAGATGACATCAAGAAAAGTGACTTTCACCATAGCCCAGCTATTCACAAGAATGTTTTGACACAAATTTCTGGTCATGATTTAGAAGCCACTAGGTAAAAAGGTAAAAAACAAAAGATGACTTGAGTGATTTCAGAAAGCATTTCATTTGTTTTCAACGTCAATAAGAGCTCGCTCTTGAGATTTGTCAAAATAATTTAGCCTTCCACTGCTCTCGATTGGACCTAAAATTCATACTCTGGAACAACAAATTCAGAAAATTTGCAACATCAGCTGCGCTGTAGGGCAATCTGTCAACACTTTAAGCTATTATTTTCTCGATTTGGAGTCACAGCATCCAGCAGAGATATCACTTTGCATCTCATCATAACGTTTAGAATCGTCTAGATGTACAGAGGATAAGCGCTATAGAACAAGCTCTTGCGACTTTCTACATTGGTTCAACTTTTGAGCTTTTTCTGTATTTTGGACCAAACAACACTTCTGTAAGGTTTTTAACATCAGTTGTCACTTTTACCACTAGCTTTTTGACTTAGAGTCACAAAAAGAAGCGGCGCTTTTATTTTGCATCTCACCATGATCCCAAACAGAAGAGCTGATCTTGGTCTATTTGGACCAAAACGCTTAGATTGTACGATTTCGTGAGATAAGCTGTAGAGTTTTCCAGCTATAAAAGAAGAGCTGATCTTGGTATATTTGGACCAAAAAGCTTAGATTGTACGTTTTTGTGAGATAAGCTGCACAGCTTTATGTTGAGTTTGCAATAGTTGTACGAGTTCCAGCTATAATAGAAGAGCTGATCTTGGTATATTTGGACAAAATGGCTTAGATTGTACGTTTTTGTGAGAGATAAACTGTAATAGTTGTACAAGTTCCAGCTATTTGTTTCGATTCTCTTGGCTGAATCCAGTTCTACAACTTTTATTGTTTGGCTGATAAAGCAGTACTTTTGGCAGATAATCAACATTAGAGATTACGTAAACTTGCAGAAGTATAGTTGATTTTGCCTATCCTCTTTTCTTCTTAAGCCTCCTTTCTCCCGCAGAAACTCTTTTCTAGCCGCCAACTAGCGTACTGTAAACATAGTCAAACAGAGAATGGTTTGCTTTCTGATTGAAATTTTTGTAAAAAGCATTTATTCAGTACAAGTTGCAAGCTTTCAATTACATTTTTTGTTCCAAATCTGGTGATAAGTAGTGACACCTGTTGAAAGTTTCTTTAATCAAAGTTAGGAAGCCAGCCTTCTACGTTTCGATGAAAACATGGCTGAGTCTACAAGTCTCTGTATTGCTATTATTTTCTAAAAGTTAAAACTTTGAAAGCACTTGGAACATTCTATAAATATCACCACATCCTACTTGAAACTGCAATTTTATTCAAGTATTTTTACGATAATTGAATTTTTTGCTCGTTGCAAGCTAGCTGCTTATATTTTTAGCGTTTAAAAGCTTTTCTTTTGCATAATAATTTTAGATAAGCTTTCCAGTAAATACCGTCTTTTGCATTTAACGTTAAGCAAATAATTAAAGTGCAAGATTAAATTTATATTGAATGGAACAGCGAAAAAGATAATTTTGCCATTTTATTGGCTTGCTTTCGTTGCTTAACTAATTACAATAATTATTACATGCAGTGCTATTTATACATGAATTTACACTGAGTGCGGGAAACATATGCAAAAAAGAAAAACGCCGAAAATGTATGGTTATAGTGTTGTTGCTTTAGGCACAGCATGGTTTATCTACATCAAAATGGTTATGGTTAGCGAAATATAATAAAATTTCCAAAAAGCTTTTCGAGATATTTCGGCTGTTTGTGCATCTTTTTAGCATTTTTAGAGCTATTTTATCACAACCGGCCATGTTTAAGAGAAAAAACCAATTAAAAGAAGCTGTGCTTGGATTTTATTGAATAATAGATATGCCAGAAAAATGCACTTTTCAATTTGATTACGCTTATAAAATTTAATTAATAATTCGAAATTTTGCAGCACTTCTAAACTTAGATGAAGATAGATGAAGAATATTTGAGTATTTTTGCTGCTGACTAAGCAGCTACAAAATTTCTTCTTAATTTTGAAGATTAAGAATTGTAGCGACTGCCATAGAACACATAAAGCAGTTTACTGAAAATTTTATATTTAGCGCATCTACCATTTTCCAACATTTTTACAAAATAATGACTTATTTGAACCGAAATTGAAGAAAAAAATTTTTTTTTTGTTATCTTTTCTTCATTTTAAAGATTAAGAATGGTTGCGACTGTCATAGAACAATTTTCTAAAAAAAATTGATTTTGCGCATGCACCATTTGCAGCATTTTTACAAAATAGTGACTTATTTAAACCAAAATTGAAGAAAAACCTCTTCTTTTTGATATCTTTTCTTTATTTTGAAGATTAAGAATGGTTGCGACTGCCATAGAACCATTTTCTAAAAAAAATATATTTGGCGCATGCACCATTTGCAGCATTTTTACAAAATACTGACTTATTTGAACCGAAATTGAAGAAAAATCTCTTCTTTTTGATTTATTTTGTTTATTTTAAAGATTAAGAACAGTAGCGACGGCCATAGAACAATTTTCTAAAAAAAATATATTTGGCGCATGCAACATTTGCAGAATTTTTACAAAATACTGATTTATTTAAACCGAAATTGAAGAAAAACCTCTTCTTTTTGATATCTTTTCTTTATTTTAAAGATTAAGAATGGTAGCGACTGCCATAGAACCATTTTCTAAAAAAAATATATTTGGCGCATGCACCATTTGCAGCATTTTTACAAAATACTGACTTCATTGAACCGAAATTGAAGAAAAACATCTTTTCTTTGTTATCTTTTCTTTATTTTAAAGATTAAGAATGGTAGCGACTGTCATAGAACAATTTTCTAGAAAAAATATATTTGGCGCATGCACCATTTGCAGAATTTTTACAAAATACTGACTTCTTTAAACCGAAATTGAAGAAAAACATCTTTTTTTTGTTATCTTTTCTTTATTTTAAAGATTAAGAATGGTTGCGACTGCCATAGAACAATTTTCTAAAAAAAATTGATTTGGCGCATGCACCATTTGCAGAATTTTTACAAAATACTGATTTATTTAAACCAAAATTGAAGAAAAACCTCTTCTTTTTGATATCTTTTCTTTATTTTAAAGATTAAGAATGGTAGCGACTGCCATAGAACCATTTTCTAAAAAAAATATATTTGGCGCATGCACCATTTGCAGCATTTTTACAAAATACTGACTTATTTGTACCGAAATTGAAGAAAAATCTCTTCTTTTTGATTTATTTTGTTTATTTTAAAGATTAAGAACAGTAGCGACGGCCATAGAACAATTTTCTAAAAAAAATATATTTGGCGCATGCACCATTTGCAGAATTTTTACAAAATACTGATTTATTTAAACCAAAATTGAAGAAAAATTTCTTTTTTTGATATCTTTTCTTTATTTTAAAGATTAAGAATGGTAGCGACTGTCATAGAACAATTTTCTAAAAAAAATTGATTTGGCGCATGCACCATTTGCAGAATTTTTACAAAATACTGACTTTTTTAAACCAAAATTAAAGAAAAACCTCTTCTTTTTGATATCTTTTCTTTATTTTAAAGATTAAGAATGGTAGCGACTGCCATAGAACCATTTTCTAAAAAAAATATATTTGGCGCATGCACCATTTGCAGCATTTTTACAAAATACTGACTTATTTGAACCGAAATTGAAGAAAAATCTCTTCTTTTTGATTTATTTTGTTTATTTTAAAGATTAAGAACAGTAGCGACGGCCATAGAACAATTTCCTAAAAAAAATATATTTGGCGCATGCACCATTTGCAGAATTTTTACAAAATACTGATTTATTTAAACCAAAATTGAAGAAAAATTTCTTTTTTTGATATCTTTTCTTTATTTTAAAGATTAAGAATGGTAGCGACTGTCATAGAACAAGTTTCTAAAAAAAATATATTTGGCGCATGCACCATTTGCTGCATTTTTACAAAATACTGACTTATTTGAACCAAAATTGAAGAAAAATCTCTTCTTTTTGATTTATTTTGTTTATTTTAAAGATTAAAAACAGTAGCGACGGCCATAGAACAATTTTCTAAAAAAAATATATTTGGCGCATGCACCATTTGCAGAATTTTTACAAAATACTGATTTATTTAAACCAAAATTGAAGAAAAATTTCTTTTTTTGATATCTTTTCTTTATTTTAAAGATTAAGAATGGTTGCGACTGCCATAGAACCATCTTCTAAAAAAATTATATTTGGCGCATCCACCATTTTTCAACATTTATACTAAAGTCTATAAAATATTACAAAATAATAACTCATCTGAGCCAGAATTGAGAAGAAACATCTTCTTTTTGTTCTTTCTTCTTATTTTTAACGATCAAGAGTGCTTAAGAACACACTAAAAATTTTATTTTTGATATAAGAGAGCAAGAATCTACAATAAAACTTGTCATTTAAATGGCAGAAGTATTAAATTAATTAAAACTCACATTCAAGTGGTTTTTCCCACTCAGTAGATGATGAATAAAGATCTTATAATGTGATTATGCCTGTAGAATGAATAGGGCTTTGAAGTTTATTCGGTCGAACCTAAACTAAATAAAATTTGATAAAAGATTCACGGGAGGTTAACTCCTGAAGATCTCATGAATTCTAGCAGAAGGTCCAGTGTATTTGCTACAATAATAGAACGTTAATTTTCGGCATTGTAACACCTCAATCTTCTTTTTTTTCTTCTTCATTTTAATCTATTTCAAATAATTACGAACAATTAGTCGGGAAGATCAAGAAACATACAATTGAATAGAAGCTGTTAAAAACCATACAATAGAATAGAAGAAGCGTTTTAGCTGGTTTTTTGAGCCGAAATTCATGTGATTAATTGCTAAATCGGCCTTCACATTTTTTTAAACAAAAAAAAGTTTTGTTATATTATATTATTATGTACAGCCTGGTCAACAATGACTGTTTGAGTTGGTAACACTTTTTAGAGACTTTTCTCTTGCCTAGTTGCAACACTGTAACCGGATACGCTTGTTTGACAAATATTTGACATAACCCTTGTACAAAAAAATTGTAGGTTATGTCACAGCGACTAACTTTTTAATTGGCATCTATCAATGATATTGTCAGTGTCAAAGGATTCCCAACTTCAAACAGTCGCTGTATTATCAGATTACTTTTATTTGACATTTTGATGTTTTTACGTTGTCACTAACCGGTAACAAAACTCATTGTTTTGTTGGTGAATTCTTAGTTTACCGAGTGCTTGATATTATAGAATTTTTGAGATAAAGGCATTTTTAATTGTCCGAAAAAGCAGAAAACAGCATATAAGCAAAAAAAAAACCTTTAACAGTATATAAGATAATTCGCTTTTTGCTTGTGTATGCGCAATTTTGGTGAAAAAGAAAATGCAGTTTAAATTTATGATTTGTGGCTAGTAATAGAAATTTTTACTCAGTCAACTCAGTTTTTGTAAGAGTTGTCAAAATTTCAAAAATTTGAAAATTTTGACTTGAAGGTAGGAATTCTTTGAGTATGTCTATTCTCTAGATCGTTATCTCCTTCAAACGTTTCTAAGTTTAGTTTTTTAAAATTTTTTTGAAAAAAAACTTTATCATATCTTGCTTTGGGAAGTTTTTTCAAAAATTAAAATTTAATTTTTTTTTTTAAATTCAAAAATTAGAGAGCTTAATTGAAGCTTACTGAATAAAATTTGTTTAATATAGAAAATTCTAAAAAATTTACTAAAAAAGTTAGAAGAAATTTTCGACGTGTGAATCAAAAAAACAAAATAAAAAAACACTATTTAATAGAAAAGGACAATGAAGTTAGGTGTGGATTTCTTATTTTATTAGTTTTTTGAAACAGTAACCGGAATTGCTGAAAAAAAATTATTAGTTTCGATAACGGAAAAAAAACGACGAAAAAAAATTTTTGAAAAATGAAAATTATATTTTTCAGATAAAACCAAAACGACAACGAAAAATTACTTGATTCGAATCTAGAAAGCTTCAATTAAACTTGGGTAAATTTTTGAATTTTTTCGGATCGATCAAAAAATTTTTTATTTATAAATAATTGGAGATTTGTTTCAAAAATAAAAATTTTATTTTTTTTTTCAAAACTGTTCAAAAAATTTTAAAAAGTTTAGAGAGCTTAACTGAAGCCTAATGAATAGAATTAGCTGAATAAAAAAAATTCGAAAAAATTTAGTAAAAAAGTTAGACGAAATTTTTGACACTAAAGTGTAAATAGCAGCTGAGGCAAAGAGTGAATAAAAAAAATCAAAAAAAAAAAACACTTGGTAGAAATTAAAAATTAAGTTAGGTTAAGATTTTTTGTTTCATGAGTAAGCATGATCAATTTGAGAATAAACTAATTCATATTGAGAATAAACATATTCAAATTGCAAATAACTAATGTCAAAGAAAAAAATTAAGCTACTGTTGGTTAAAAACAGTTCTCATTGTAAAAATTCAAAGAAAATGCATATAGAAAGCAATCAATCTTCCAAATTTCTTGTAATTTTTTTTGCATTTTTGAGAATAACGAATCCATATTGAGAATAATCATTTTAATACTGAAAATAACAAATTCATGTTGAAAGTGAGCGAAATCAATTTGAGAATAAACCAATTCATATTGAGAATAAACATATTCTTATTGCAAAAAACTAATTTCAAAAATGAAATCAACAAAGTCGTCATTGCAAAAACTCAAATAAAATTGCATATAGAAAGCAATAAATCTTTCAAATTTCTTGCATTTTTGAGAATAACTAATTCATTATGGGAATAATCATTTTAAAATTGAGAATAACAAATTCATATTGAGAGAAAGCATGATCAATTTGGGAATAAACCAATTCATATTGAGAATTAAATATTCTAATTGCAAAGAACTAATTTTAAAAATTAAATCAACAAAAATTAAGTTTTGGTGAGTTAAAAACAGTTGTCATTGTAAAAATTCAAAAAAAATTACATATAGAAAGCAATAAATCTTTCAAATTTCTTGCATTTTTGAAAAAAACCAATTCATTATGAGAATAATCATTTCATGATTGAGAATAACAAATTCATATTGAGAGTAAAAATGATCAATTTGAGAATAAACCAATCCATATTGAGAATTAACATATTCTAATTGCAAATAATTAATTATTTTAAAGAAATCAACAAAAATTAAGTAATAGTGGGTTAAAAACAGTTGTCATTGTAAAACAATGAGACTAACAATTGTAAAACAATTGAGAATAACAAATTCACATTGAGAGTAAGCATGATCAATTTGAGAATAAACCTATTCATATTGAGAATAAACATATTCTAATTGCTAACCACTAATTTCAAAAAAGAAATCAAGAAAAATCAAGTTATGGTAGGTTGAAAACAGTTGTCAATGTAAAAATTCAAAGAAAATTACATATAGAAAGCAATCAATTTTTAATTTTTTTTGCTTTTTTGAGAATAACCAATTCATATTGAGAATAATCATTTTAAAATTGAGAATAAAAAGTTCATATTGAGACAAGCAAAATCAGTTTTACAGAAACCAATTTATATTGAGAATAAACATAAATAACTAATTTAAATTGCAAATAACTAATTTCACGCAGGAATCAACAGAAATCAAGTTACGGTTGTTTGATAACAGTTATTATTATTGAAATTTTAACAAATTTGTATATGAAAAACAAACAATTTCGTAATTAAAAATAATCTTTTTAAAATTGAGAATAGCAAATTGATAAGTAAATAAGATCAATTTGAGAATAAGCCATTTCATATTGAAAATAAACATGCATAACTAATTTCAAATTAGCAATTGCGCAACCAAACTTTCGTTCATAAATAAAAACTGATAAAACTGATAGAAGAAAATAAATAAAACACAATCAACAACAATAAAGACAAAATACAATTTTTTCAATAATTTTTTATTGTTTTTTAATTTTAGTTGATTCTTAATCGTTTGACAGAGAGTTGTCAAGCGATTTGGTCAAGCTAATATTTTTTTGACAATTTTAAACAAATAAAGCCAAAGGAGAAGACAAATGATTCACCAAATAGAGCAGTATAACAAAAAAAAATCAAAAAAGACAAAGAATAGTAAAAAAAAGATTTCAACTCACCGACAGGAGGAGAATAGGGAAGAAAAAGTCATAAAAGCTTAAAAAAAATAACTGATAAAGATGATAAAAAAGTAAAAATAAAGCATTATCAACAAAAACATGATTAAAAGAGATAATATGCAAAAATACAATCAGCAACAATCCGCAATTGAATGACTACAAAAAAAACGTAAATACAACAAAACTACAATTAAAAAGAAAAAATAGAAAAAAACTGTAACATTTAAAAGTGACTTAGATTAAGACATGCTTAGGAATGATTAACCTTCGTCAGTGCGACTTAACATAACTCAAGTCAGAGATAAATATGATTAAGGCTTGTTTCAAATTTGTAAAATTATAGTTGATGTAACCATACCTTTAGTGAATAAAACCTTTCTTATTGCATTCCCTTTGATATCAAAGCAGAAGCAGATTTCTGTCGTGACTTCTCAGACGAATATAACATTAGGAAGCACAAATTGTGTCCCTTTGCATCCCCAACGATCCCAATCGTATTCGTCCCTATAATAACGGTATAGGCATGTGACTTGAATGACAATCCGTAACCAGACAAGATCATTTTACAATAATTGTAGCCTTCAACATAACGCTGAAGAGGAGATCTGCCATCTAACGACTTACGTGAGCTGTATGGGAACAAAGGATCTTTCTCAAAGATATTTTATTGTTTCACATCCATCAAAATGCGTGCGTTTTACATGAGAAAGATGTTAGTGGAGGCATTTGGGCATTTGATGAATCTCTCTTTTCTACTCAAACAAATGATTCTAGACAGGTCTGATGTTTGTATTGCGTTTCCAACGAACAAAGGAATTTATTGATGCTACTGTAGAAATGATGGAAACTAGAAAGATCTATGTTTCTTTAAAAAAATTTTAGATAATTTGGTTAAGCCAACCTAATCCCACCTAGCTCAACAAATTGCAAAATAGTTTTTAATACTGTTTTCTCTTTTTTTAAATTGCATTCTAGGTTTTGAACCAAGCTTGATTACTAAAATCAACTCACACTCTACTGTCAAGACTGAGCCAGACAACCTAGCACGGTCTAGTTTAGGCAACCAATCACAGCTTAGTTTTAACGACCACGCATGGCCCAGTCTGACAATCAAGCAAAGCCTAGGTTCAGCTACCAAACAAATGTCAGAGTCTTGATAACAAAACTTCACTAAAGATTATGCTTTTAAAGTTTTCCCTAAACCAATCTGACAATCAAGCATAGCCTAGGCGTAGCTACCAAACAAATGTCAGACTCTTGATAACAAAACTTCACTTGAGATTATGCTTCCAGAGTTTTCCCCAAACTGGGTCAAGCTACCCCAATTGGCGTACAAGCGGATCCCAAAGTTCCACCGAACTGGGCTAAGCCTGTTTTAGTCAGATCTCTAAAGATTTGTGGAAAGTTATCATCAGACAGTAACTTTCAGACTATAGTTAATGATTTGGCATGAAACTCTTTGGCAAAGCATGATACGACATCAAAACGAGTCAATAAGTGTAAAGATTTGGTTATCAAAATTAACTCAAACTTCACTGTCAAAACTGAACCAGGTTTTGTAGCCAGAACTAGATCATGCTAGTGGTAACTGATAAATAATTAAGATAAGAGCCTAGGTTAGTACTCATTTTAATGGCCAATTCTTGACAGAGAATTTGAACCAGTTTTGACGCAATATTGGAAACTAAAAATCGCCTAGTCGCAACCTAGCTAAGCAACCTAGCTTCCTGGCAACTAATCACAGCTTAGATTTAACGGCCACGCATGACCCAGTCTGACAATCAAGCATTGCCTAGTTTTAGCAAACAAGCATAAGTCAGTCTTGACAGCTATAAGTCTAGGTTAGTCTTGATAACAAAACTCCACTTAAGATTATGCTTTAAGAGTTTTGTCAAGAGTGGCTTACAAGCATGACTCAAAGCTCTATAGATTTGAGCCAAGCTTAAGCCCGTTGAGTTTTATTTGCTCTAAGAAAGATTTTTTTTTAGTTAGATCTTTAAAGATTTAAAAAAAAAATTTTGCAAATAGACGAGATAAGAAAAATCTTGAACATATAAAATTTGAGTATTCCTATGTTTAAAAATTCAAAAAATCTATAAAATCACCTAACTTTTTGCAGAAATTCACGAGAATAATAAACAAATTGTAGTAAACAACAGCTTTAAGATGACGTAACTCAAAATGTAAACAAAAGTGTCATGAAAAATAGAATAATTAATAATAATCATAAAAATAATAATGCAGAAAGTTGTTGAAAGCGCAAGAAAAAATGATAAAAGTGACTAATTTTTATTAGTCAAGTAATAGAGATTTCAATATTAGAATAAAATAAACAAACTGTCGCAGATGCAAACACCATATTTAGTAGTTATTTTTATCTAGGCAAAAAATTAGTCAACTGAAAAAAAATTGATTAAATTGTTATCAAAATTATTTAATGTTTTGTGTTCAAAATCTTAGTCTTACTTATTGAATCTAATTATCATTCAAATGAAAAAAAAAAAGATATTAAATCAATAATTATTCTAATGTTTGATAAGTTTACTAAATTTAGTCAAACATTTAGTCAATTTAAGTGAAATAAAAACAGCCGATTAACAGATGATTATAAGACATAAAAATTCTACCTTTAGTAAAATCACAATAAAATAAACAAATTTTTGCATACGCAAATGCCATATTTAGTAGTCATATTAATCTAGTCAAAAAATTAGTCATTTGAAAAAAAACTGTTTAAATTGTCATCAATTTATTAGCAAAATTATCAATCAATGTTTTCCTGTCTTTAATCTTTGTCTCACTAGTTTAGTCTATTTATAATTCAAATAAATAAAAGTTCAAAGATAAAATTCAGTTAGTTTACTATATTTAGTCAAACATTTAGTCAATTTAAGTAAAATAAAAACAGCCGATTAATAGATGATTATAAATAATAGAGATTTCACTTTTAGTGGTATTTGAATAAAATGAGCAGATTTTTGCAGATTCAAATACTATATTTAGTAGTCATTTTTATTTAGTCAAAAATTTAGTCATCTGAAAAAAAACTGTTTAAATTTTTATCAATTTATTGGCAAAATTATCCCATGATTTGGTGTATTTAATCTTGGTCTCACTAGTTCACTCTATTTATAATTCAAATAAAAAAAAAATTAAACATAAAATTCAGTAAATTTACCATATTTAGTCAAACATTTAGTCAATTTGAGTAAAATAACAACAGCCGATTAACAGATGATTATAAATAATAGAGATTCCACTTTTAGTGGTATTTGATGAATGTGAGCAAATTTTTGCAGATGCAAATACTATATTTAGTAATCATTTTTATTTAGTCAAAAATTTAGTCATCTGAAAACCAACTGCTTAAATTGTTATCAATTTATTAGCAAAATTATCTAACGATTTGGTGTCTTTAATCTTGGTCTCACTAGTTCAGTCTATTTATAATTCAAATAAAAAAAAATATTAAAGATAAATTTAGTAAATTTACTATATTTAGTCAAACATTTAGTCAATTTGAGTAAAACAACAACCGATTATTAGATGATTATAAATAATAGAGATTCCACTTTTAGTGGTATTTGAATAAAATGAGCAAGTTTTTGCAGATGCAAATCCTATATTAAGTAGTCATTTTTATTTAGTCAAAAGTTTAGTCATCTGAAAACAAACTGTTTAAATTGTCATCAATTTATTATCAAAATTATCTACCAATGTTTTGGTGTCTTTAATCTTGGTCTCATTAGTTCAGTCTATTTATAATTCAAATAAAATAAAATATATTAAAGATAAAATACAGTAAATTTACTATATTTAGTCAAACATTTAGTCAATTTGTTTAAAATAAAAACAACCGATTAATAGATTATTATAAATAATAGAGATTCCACTTTTAGTGAAAGTTGAATAAAATGAGCAAATTTTTGTACTTGCAAATACTATATTTAGTAGTCATTTTTATTTAGTCATAAATTTAATCATCTGAAAACAAACTGTTTAAATTGTTATCAATTTATTAGCAAAATTATCTAATGATTTGGTGTCTTTAATCTTGCTCTCACTAGTTCAGCCTATTTATAACTCAATTAAAAAAAAGTTTAAAGATAAAATCTAGTAAGTTTACTATATTTAGTCAAACATATTTAGACAATTTGAGTAAAATAATTCAGCCAAAAATTTAGTCATTTCAAAAAATTATTATCAAAATTATGTAATTTTTAGGTGTCTCTAATGTTGGTCTTACTAATTCAGTCTATTTGTAATTAAAAAAAAAATATTAAATCAATAATTAATCTAAGGTTCCAGTAAGTTTACTATATTTAGTCAAACATTTAGTCAATTTAAATAAAATAAAAACATGTAATTATAAGTAATAGACATTCCACCTTCGGACAAAAACTTTTGCAGTTGCAAATACTCTTTTTAGTAGTCATTTAGTCAAAAATTTAGTCACTTCAAAAAATTATTATCAAAATTAATTACGTAATTTTCAGGTGTCTCTAATGTTGGTCTTTACTAATTGAGTCTATTTATAATTAAAAAAAAATATATTGAATCAATAATTAATCTAAGGTTCCAGTAAGTTTACTATATTTAGTCAAACATTTAGTCAATTTAAATAAAATAAAAACAAGTAATTATAAGTAATAGACATTCCACCTTCAGACAAAAACTTTTGCAGTAGCAAATAATCTTTTTAGTAGTCATTTAGTCAAAAATTTAGTCATTTCAAAAAATTATTATCAAAATTATGTAATTTTTAGGTGTCTCTAATGTTGGTCTCACTAATTGAGTCTATTTATAATTAAAAAAAAATTGTTGAATCAATAATTAATCTAAGGTCTTAGTAAGTTTACTATATTTAGTCAAACATTTAGTCAATTTAAATAAAATAAAAACAACTAATTATAAGTAATAGATATTCCACCTTCAAAAAATTTTTCAGTAGCAAATACTCTTTTTATTAGTCATTTAGTCAAAAATTTAGTCATTTCAAAAAATTATGTAATTTTTAGATGTCTCTAATGTTGGTCTCACTAATTGAGTCTATTTATAATTAAAAAAAAATTATTGAATCAATAAATAATCTATGGTTCCAGTAAGTTTACTATATTTAGTCAAACATTTAGTCAATTTAAATAAAATATCAACAACTAATTATAAGTAATAGATATTCCACCTTCAGACAAAAAATTTTTTCAGTTGCAAATACTCTTTTTATTAGTCATTTAGTCAAAAATTTAGTCATTTCAAAAAATTATGTAATTTTTAGATGTCTCTGATATTGGTCTCACTCAAAGTGAAAAGATTTGATGAAAATAAAACAATTAAAATAAGAAATAATTGTTAGGCCTGTAGGGTACTAATAAATAAGAGGCATAAGTCCTCAAATTTGGGTTTAGATGATCAAACTGTTGACAGCAGTTAGAAGCATGCTTTTTTCACATCAACTAACCTGATTTTTGCAATTTTGACAATGGGCCTTTGGGGTGGTTTCATAACTTTCGCAGGCTGCTCACAAACCTCCGCACGTTTTCCATTTGAAGGGCTACAAAAGTCTGAGCTTTTCATCGACGAAAAACTACCATAGAGGCTCCCATAATGCTTCAAAGAAGATAATGATGGTAGAGTATGGTAAGAGGGATAACGACCAACAGATTGAAGATTTCTTTCTGTGCTGTCGGATAGACGCCGTTCTGGCGTCTTGTATCCATATGAAAACTGCTTAATCTCTTCATTTTCGTCTATATCCGAGATGAAGTGCTCGTTGAGGAAGCTGTTTTGATAATCGGGCGATACTTCATTGGAAAGGGGTAGTTCGCCGAATTTGTGTTGGAGTTCATGTGCCAAATAATTGACTTCTTCTAATTCGTGTGAAAGGATTGATTCTTTTGAGAGATATCCGGAAGGGGTGTTGTTGTCCTCTTCCGATTTGAATTCGCTGAAATTTCTGTGGCGAGGCAAGGGTGAGTTTCCCAAATTTTCACTGACTGAAGCAAAAGCTCTCGAGCGTCCCAAAATAGGGGATCGTCCAAAATCCGTGCTTCTGGAGCTTAAAATCCGGCGATATCCACATCCACCTCTGGTCTGCAGGTCAAATCGAGATGTCACCATAATGTTGGCCATCGGTGGAGGTGTCGGAAGGGGTAGGTCAGGCAGATACAACGATGAGGGTGTTTTTTCTCCCATCTTGTTGATTGTTTTTTTTGTCTATAATTTTGTCATTTTGGAAGTTTTCTACAATATTTTATCGAGTAAAAGGATTTCGTTGACAATAAAAGTGGTTATCATAAAATTTCAAATTTTCCCTCTTCCATACCTGGAGCTGTTTTAATGGCGACTTTATTACAAACATAATGACCACACACCACCCTCGATTCGATACACTACAATGAACTTATCGATTCACAACAACGACGATTGTTGTGAATTTCGTCGTCTCCGATTTTCCCGTTGTTTTTGTTGTTGTTTTCAATTGCAAGTCGACGAAAGCGAATGAAAAACGTTACCGGTTCTTGTAAAACTCCGTACATGTACTGAAAGTGATTAGACATCGCGAATGAGGGGCTACCCTCACGGCAATGGGGCGGCGAGGGTGCGTGTTGGGAGGGTTGAACATGGGGATGACTAAGCCGGTCGCTCGGACGCTGACGGTATGATTAGGCGCGAATTCGATATCGCACCAAGACACAACCCCCTTAGTTTACATACAATTTCAATTGATTTGGTGGTGCGTTTTCACTTTTACAAAACAACCACGTGATTTCATTAAGTAACTCTCGAAATGGTATAAAATGATGCACATTTTCAAAGTTTGCTACACGAGCCGAAGGCGAGTTTTGCAAACTTTTGGATGCAGATATTGGATATTATGTTGGACCATAAAAATCCAAAATTATCTAATCATTGGCAGAGCCTGGACAGCAGGGTTCAACCAATTAAGAAGAAGAATTATTGGTAAACTTGTGAAATGACAATATTCCATTGTCAAAGTCATTTCCTATTCCTGAAGTCGATGGTATTTTTGACATGCTTTGAATTTTATTAGCTGTGTCAAATTATTTTGCTCCAATGCGTCAAGATATCCCTCGGCGACTGCCGTGGACTTCCAGCCACCGTGCCGCTGCAAACTAGCTAGTACTAGCTAGCACTAAGCAATAAGATAAAATGTGTTCAATTGTTTATTATTGTTATTATTATTTTAAAAATTGAAAGTGCAAGGTTATTGAATTACAGTAAGAACTGACACAATTACTTTTAGTCACGCTTGAACACTATTATGATTACAGACGATTAACTTAAAATCTGTGTGTTTAAGCACAAAAACAAAAGAAAATCAAAAAACATGTTGAAGAAAGAAGAAAAAAAAGAAAGCAAAGCAAATGTATGAGTAACGTAAAATCACTAAAAAGAAAATCTAGGAAAAGCTAAAATGCAAAAAAAGCAAAAAAGAAAATTTTTTAGGTTTTTTTTAACTCTATAAGATATTGCACATTACTGTTCCGCCCTACATTTTCTACAACGGACGGACATTTTCGAATTAATCTTCGGACATTACATAGATCTCGCCCCATTTCGAAGACAATTTAGTGTTTCTTGTTCCTTCTCGCCTCGCAGGCCCTTATTCATTTATCTGCGCGCACTTTTTCTTGGCCGAATGACATCGCGTGACACTTTTCCGATAGTCGCGCATCAAAAACGCTCCGGAAAACTGCGCCAAGAAAAACTGCTTCTTGCAGTCCGTTTCCGGGCTCTCTACAATTTAAAAATTGGAAGAGTTTCTCGCTAAAGTGCCTCTGACACTTATTTAACTTGTCTCGCTGTATTTGAACACGCCCTATATTTAGTTTGGGAAATTTTTTCAAAAAAAAGTGATTGATTGCCGGGGAAAAGTCGCGGGAAAATTCCGGTTTTGACAGATTATTTGAAAAAAGTAATGAGAATTTGGGAAAGCTTATTGGAATCTTAGTTTTGGCTTATTTAGATTTTGTTTTGTTTTGAAAAATATGAGTGAGAAATTTGTATTATTGATGAAGAAAACGACTTAATAAAAAAACTTAAAATGCTAAAAAAAACAAAAGAAAGAAAAATGACCAAATCTATTGAAATTAGAGAAAAAAACAAAAAATAACTAAGACACATTAATAGTTTTTTTCCTAACTTGTATTTATAAAAAATTATAAGATAAATAAAGTGAAAATTTGATAAAAACAAAACAAGATCAAAAAAAAAAACAAAAATATCAAATTAAAAAAATCTAGGGGGAGTTAAGTGAGACAACAACCAAATAGGATGTTCAGATTAAAGACTAAGATTAGAAAAAAAAAATAATACTATTGAAAAAATCTCAAGAAAGTGTAAATAGGTAAAGAAACACAAAAAAAAATAATTGAAAAAAAAGAGAATGATACAGGAACCAAAAAAAAAAAATAAACAACAGCAAAATTAATTGAAAGATATTGGTAAATAAAGCGACTTAAATAATAAAAACAATGTTTAATAAAAATATATTTACAATTGAAAAAATAGAAGTAATAAAAAATAATTTTGTTGATAGAAAAGAATTTGATATACCTAGATAGATTTATAATAGATAAGAGCAAAATTAAAAAATTGATAAAAAAAGTGAAATAAAACTAAAAAATTTGTATTATTGATGAAGATAACGGTTTAATATTTTTTTTTAAAAAAACGTAAAATGTGCGATTTGCATAAAAAAACAAAAAAAAGAAAATTAACAAAATCTTTTAAAATTATAAAAAAAGACAAAAAAATAATTAAGACACATCAATGTTTAGTATTAGTTTTTTCCTAATTTGTATTTATAAAAAAAAATAAGATAAATAATGTAAAAACTTGATAAAAACAAAACAAGATTGTAGAAAAAACAAAAATATAAAATAAGAAAAATCTAGACGGAGTTAAGTGGGACAGAAACCAAAATTAAGAAAAAGCATAGAATGTTCAAACTGACAACTGAGATTAAAAATAATAAAGCTAATAAACAAAATTTAAGAAGGTGTAGATAGGTAAAAAAACACAAAAAAAAATAATTGAAAAAAAAAGAGTCATAAAAAAACAAACAAAAATCAAAACAAAAGAAAAATTATTGAAAGATAGTAGCAAATAAAACAAAATAAAAACAATGTTTAATAAGAATATATTTAGAATTGAAATGATAAAAAATAATTTTGTTGTTAGAGAAGAATTTCATATAGCTAGATAGATTTATAATAGATAAGAGCAAAATTAAAAAATTGATAGAAAAAAAAGAAAATAAAAAAAGTGAAACAAAACTAAATAATTTGTATTATTGATGAAGACAACGGTTTAATAATTTTTTTTTTAAAAAACCTAAAATGTGCGATTTGCAAAAAAAACAAACGAAAGAAAAATTACCAAATCTATTAAAATTATAGAAAAAAACAAAAAATAACCAAAACACATAGATTTTTTTTTAATAGTTTTTTTTTCCTAATTTGTATTTATCAAAAAAGATAAGATAAATAAAGTAAAAACTTAATAAAAACAAAACAAAAATATAAAATGAAAAAAATCTAGACGGAGTTAAGTGAGACAGAAACCAAAATTAAGAAAAAAATTAAAAGCATAGAATGTTCAAACTGACAACTGAGATTAAAAATAATAAAGCTAATAAACAAAATTTAAGAAGGTGTAGATAGGTAAAAAAACACAAAAAAAAAATTAAAAAAAAAGAGTGATAAAAAAACAAACAAAAATCAAAACAAAAGAAAAATCATTGAAAGATAGTAGCAAATAAAACAAAATAAAAACAATTTTTAATAAGAATATAATAAAAACAATGTTCAATGAGAATATATTTAGAATTAAAATGAAAAAAAATTATTTTTTTGTTAGAGAAGAATTTCATATAGCTAGATAGATTTATAATAGATAAGAGCAAAATTAAAAAATTGATAAAAAAAGTGAAATATAACTAAATAATTTGTATTATCGATGAAGATAACGATTTAATATATTTTTTTAAAAAACGTAAAATGTGCGATTTGCAAAAAACAAACAAAAAAAAGAAAATTAACAAAATCTATTAAAATTATAAAAAAAGACAAAAAAATAACTAAGACACATCAATGTTTAGTATTAATTTTTTCCTAATTTGTATTTATAGAAAAAGATAAGATAAATAATGTAAAAACTTGATAAAAACAAAACAAGATTATAGAAAAAACAAAAATATAAAATAAGAAAAAGTATAGTGTTCAAGTCACGCTTGAACACTATCATGATTACAGACGATTAACTTAAAATCTGTGTGTTTAGGAACATTTTCAAGTTCCCTAATAACAATCTAGGGGGCGTATTAGAGATAATAGTGTTCAAATTATTAAGAGTGTTTAAAAGAAAATTAAAAAACCCTAGGGGTTGCTACACTAGCAGCTATTTTATTTAATTTCATCTCTAAATATTATTATTACTCGAGCGCGCCAAGCATATAAACGTATTAACTGTACACAAAAAAGAGTTTTGTAACATTGTGCAGAGTGCGCCAAGTGATGTTTTATGTGCGCGGTGCGCCAATAGAAGCTTTCAGCTTTAATAACTGTAATAATTAATGAAAAATAATAACAAATTGGCTAAATGATTAATTTCACTGACAAAATGGTCCAAATAAAAATAAATGGGCTTTAGTTTGGTTTTTTCTGGTGGAAGATTGACGGTTACTTCTTAGGTAAACTGACCTCTAACGCAGCTGTCAGCAATGTCCATCCTTCAGAAAAGAGAGATGTTACCTGTAAACAAAAAAAGGTGTCAAAACCAATAAAAAATAGCAATAGTAGATGCATTTTTGTGCAAACAAATGAATATTTTTGTAAAAGTAGGCGTTTGCGCTTGCATTTGACAACGCAAAGTGGGCTTTTACCATTTAAATAAAGTTAAAACGTCCTTTTTTGTTTACTGAATAATAAGTGACTTTTTCTGGTTTGATATGGATACCAAAAAGCTCGTAAGGCCTGACAGGCAAAAACCGGCGCCATAAATTCTCATCACTGCTGTATTTAATTATTTCTTACAGATTTTTCTTCTCTTGCTTCATCAGTTCGTGACACGTTTCGGCAGAAACCGCAGAAGAAAAGAAGGCATCGTCTGGCGGCTCACTAAAGTGGTAAATTGTCTTAAAAAATGTATTTATTTCCGGTTAAACTTGTACAACCACAAATTTCATTTCGCTCAATGGTGCGTGAGAGCAGCTATTCGAAAAATTTCTCACAAAAACTATTTTCGTGAAATATCTTTTATGGAACGGCTTTGTGCCAAAATAACTGCATAATTTGTTAAGACATTAAGAAAAAACATTTTTTTTTACAATATTGAACAAAAAAAAACAATAATTTACAATTAAAAAAAAACATTAAAAAATATGTACTTTATGAATGTTGAAAAAACAATAGCAAAACAAAATGCAAAGAAAGAAGAAGAAACTAAAGATTGATTAAACAAAAATAATAGAAACAAAAAGCAAGAGTATTATAGTTTAAATTTGACTCTAGTCAATATTTGACAAATTTGGCTATAGTCAATATGTGTCACATTTTAAAAAAGTCAGTATTTTGGTTTTATTTTTCATGCCTTCTTACAATGTTTTGCAATATGTCTCTTTTTTTTGCGCTTGTTTTTTGTTTTTTTTTTATAGCTTAACTATTTTTCATTCATTTTTAAGATAAATATTTTTGTTTTTACACACTAATTTTCTTATTTTCTCGTCATTCTTGTAATCTTTCTATTATTATTTTTTCATACATTTTATAATATTTCAACGTCAAGTCGTTGTTGTTGTTGTTGTTTATTTTTTCGTCTTTCTCTAAATCTCTCTTGAGTATTGAAAACATTATTCTTTTATTTTCATTTCTATTATATTTTCTTTATTACTGTTTCTTCGGTTTTTTGTCATTTCGTCTTTCTTCATGTATTTTTTTTAAGTTTTGACATGATGAAGTAGCTCAAATGATCAAAATATATAAACTAGATTAACTAAACTGGCGAACTATATTAAACAAGTTAAACTGTTTTAGCTGAACCGGTAGTTTATTAGAAATCTCAACTAAACTGATAAACTGAACATATTTACAAAAATAGGCCAAGTCAGGTCAGGTCAAAGCTAAATTAATTACAATCTTGCTCAACCAATTATAAGAACAAACTAACTACAATAACTAAGTATTCCATTCCAGCTAGATTCAAATAACTAAACTATTCAGCTAAGCTCAAATTAGCAAATTGTTAGACTCGTTTGCTTTATTGGTCATCATTGATTATCAAAAGATTATTTTCTGTAGAATCTGTAGACAAAAATAGGTCTAATAAGCTAGATTAGCTATATAAAAAAACCCATAAAGTCAGCTAGATTTTCAAAATTAGAATAAATTCTACGGTTTAAAGCTAATTTGACTAGATTTGATAAACTAGTTTATGTAGCCAAAGAACAGAAACTAAACTAGCTATAGAACTAATTAAACTAGCTATAGAACTAATTTAAAAAACTAAAAAATTAGAATTCTACTATTATCTACACGATTAAACAAATCATGCCTAAGACTTGATAAACTAGTTTGTACAGCCAAAAAACAATAGCTAGATTAGCTGTAAAACTAGTTAAACTAGACTAATTTGAAAAGCTAAAAATTAGAATTATACTATTATCTACACGATTAAACAAATTATGCCAAAGATTTTACAAACTAGTTCATGCAACAAAAAAACGAAAACTAGATTAGCCATAAAACTAATTAAACTAGACTAATTTGAAGAACTGAAAAACTAAAACTTTACAATGAACTACACAATTAAACAAATTATGCCAAACATTCAACAAACTAGTTTATGTAGCTGAAAAACAAAAACTAGATTAGCCATAAAACTAATCATACTAGACTAATTTAAAAAACTGAAAAACTAGAACTCTACTATTAATTACACGATTAAACAAATTATGCCAAAGATTCAACAAACTAGTTTATGTAGCCAAAGAACAAAAACTAGATTAACCATAAAACTAATTAAACTAGACTAATTCAAAAAATTAAAAAAACTAGAAGTTTACTATTGATTACACGATTAAACTAATTATGCCGCTTGACAAACTAGTTTATGTAGCCAAAGAACAAAAACTAGATTAGCCATAAAACTAATTAAACTTTGCTATTAACTACACAATTAAACGAATTATGCCAAGGACTTGACAAACTAGTTTATGCAGCAAAAAAACAAAAACTAGATTAGCCATAAAACTAATTAAACTAGATTAATTCAAAACTGAAAAACTAGAACTTTACTATTAATTACACAATTAAACAAATTATGTCAAAGACTTGACAAACTAGTTTATGCAGCCAAAGAACAAAAACTAGATTAGTCATAAAACTAATTTAAGTAGACTAATTAAAAAAACTAAAAAACTAGAACTGTACTATTAACTTTACTATTACACGATTAAACAAATTATGTCAAAGACTTGACAAACTAGTTTATGTAGTTTATAAAACTAATTAAACTAGACTTCAAAAAACTGAAAAACTAGAACTTCACTATTAACTACACAATTGAACAAATCATGCCAAACATTCAACAAACTAGTTTATGTAGCCAAAGAGCAAAAACTAGATTAGCTATAAAACTGATTAAATTGAATAAAAACATAAAATAATAGAAATAAAGTGAATAAAATTTTTAAAAAAATATAGTTTTGAACCAAAATTTTATTTGGCGCATCCACCATTTTCAACTATTGTATCAAAATCTATAAAATATTGACACATTTGAACCAAAATAAAAGAAAAACGTCTTTCTTCTTTTGTTTTTTCTTCTTACTGTTGAAGATTAAGGTAGTAGCAATTAGCATAGAACAATTTACTAAAAAAATTGTATTTGGCGCATCCACCATTTTTCAACATTTTTATCAAAATCTATAAAATAATGCAAAATAATGACTTTTTCGAACTAAAATTGAAGAAAAAACTGATAAAATTGCTGAAATGAATGATTATAATAGTAAAAAACAAAAAAAAAGGTTATATAAGCTGTAACATTTCCAGAGGTTGTTTATGCCTGAAAAAGACGTCTTGCAGCCTTATTTTCTGTAAATGCAAGTGTTAATTAGCACTTTGCACTCTTCCAATACACTCATAAAGCTCGTTTGGAATTCCGTTAGTGTTGGCTGTTGAAAGTCGCAGCACGACGCCTGGAATTGACGGCTTAAAACGTGATCGATTTGGGCGCCGGGACGCCCTAGCAGGACGCTTTCAGCCTTTTCCTGCACCTGTGTTGATCGTTTTATTTACGGCGGCTATATTTAGAGTGACACTGCTGCTTTTCAGTTGTTTGAACAAGTTCAGATGGCTTCGATGATGGCTGTTTCCGGATTTCGCCTCCTTAATTTACGAGCCCTCCAGGATGTGCCCCCCGCTAATGAACTTAAACAAAGCGCTTTCTGTCTATTGGAACTTTTATTAGATTTGGATGAAACATTTTTGCAATCGCTTGGTCTGTCTGACCGCTATCTATTTATTCTATTGTTTATTCTAGAAAGCACTAATAAACAAAAGTAGTTAAAGAGTAAATATTATGTTAGTATTGTAACGTGAAAGCTGTACAATTTATGTATTTATAATTATTTTGCTAGACCGTTGCTTTAAACTTATTTACTTCGTTCTGCACCAAACAGTCTTGAACTGACTAGATAAGTTCTCGAACCTTCAGTTCCGTCACAATATTATGTTACCAGTTCTAACAAATTATCACAATAAATCTTTAAATGTGTAAAATAAAAACCCATCAAATCAGTAAAAATCGGCCATCGGACTGTTTAACAAAATAATTAATACAGCTTTCACGTTACAATAGTCACATGATCTTAAATATTTTTACGTCTTCTGTAGCTCTCCCAAATTACCAAAAAAAATTGTTGTTTTTTTATATACCCCTTTAGACTTCTATCCAGTCAACTCTTGCAGTTCTAACATGTCCCCACAAGCATGGTCGCTGCAGATCTTCTGATGCAGTGGCCGGTGTATATAGCTAGATTTCCAAGTTTCTAATATATAGAATCGCCACAATTCGATTTTTATCAAATGATTATGAATGTATTATTTACCATATTTTCTTTGCAATTGTTTACAGAATTTGTGTAATTTCTTTTTCTTTGTTATTGTAACACCTTTCCTAGCATGTTTCCGCTGCTTGTTTATCTATGTAAATGGTATTAAATTGCACTAAAAGTTTTATAGTGGCTTCTTTTGTTTACAAAAGCTAAATCCAAACACAACACATGCGACTGCAATAAATATCAAAGCTCTAGCGCTTTTGGTTGTTTTTTTTTCTATTCGAATAAACACATAAAACATCTTTGATCAACTTTCCAACAGTCAATACTGGATCTATCTACTTTAGCGTCGATAAATCGAACTATTTTGCTATTGTTTCTATTTTTATCTGAATACAATGTGAGAATAGTTCATACGACAGCAGTCAACGTCCTAGGAATTTTTTCTTTTTGGTCTCTCGTGACGGTGGCAGACATTGATAAATGGCTCGCAATGAAAATAGAAAAACGGATGCGGAATCGCAATATTCCCCAGTTGATGGAAAGGCAGCTCTTATGCAGATAAAAGGGTAAATGGATGATAAATAGACTTTTTTGTGGCTGATTACATTAAAAAAAATAGTTATAGAACTTAGCTAATTTATTAGTTGTCGCGGCCGCCCAACAGATATAGCCACAGAAACGCCCTCCGCAACCTGTGCAAGATAAAAGCAGCTTTTCTATTGGTCAAATTCGAACAATTTTACACAATAACGCTAACACTGGACAATGTTGTACGCCCATTGCGATGCTGATTACCCGATAAGCCAATAGAAAATTTGCCAATAGAAGCTTATTAATTAAAAAAAAAAACAAAAAAGGCCTAATGTAGCTGTTCAGATTTTTATGGTAAGTTTCCATTGTATATGAAATTGCTACAGTTTACCATGGGGCTGTTCTTCATTAAACCATTGGGTGGAGGCTGGGTATTCAAATGTTTTTGCACCAAACATCAGCTTCAGTCATTTTAGCAATTTTTATATAAATATTTTCTTGAAAGTAAGAGAAATGGAGGAAAGAAAATAATAAATAGGAAAAAGAACAAAACGGTTCTATTCTAATGAAAAGAAAAACAAAACAAAAATAAAAATAAGTATAAGTAAAAAAAACAATTTATAGCAAAAGAATATATGCGATTAAAGAGAAAAAAACAAAAACAAAAATCAAACAAAACGGTTCTATTCTATTAAAAAAAACTAAACAAATTAAAAAACAATTAAATGAAAAGTAAAGTTCAACAAAAAGAGATAGATGAAAGAGACAATTTATAGACAGAATATAAATACAATTAAAGAAAATAATAAATAGAAAAAACCAAAAACCAAACAAAACGGTTTAATTCTATTAATAAAAAAAAAACTAAACTAAATGACATTAAAACAAAAGTATAAAAAAGAGACAATTTATAGTAAAAGAATATATGCAATTAAAACAAAAAAAAAAACAAAATCAAACGAAATAACTCTATTCTATTAAAAAAAAATTTAAAAAAATAATAAACCAAAAAAAAACAAAAATTGAATAAAACGATTTAATTCTATTAAAAAAAAAGCAAAAAAATAAATAAATAAAAATAAACGTGTAAAAAAGAAAGACAGTTTATAGTGAAACAATATACCTATGCAATGAAAAAAAAAGGAAAAAACAAAAATTAAACGAAACGGTTTTATTCTATTAATAAAAATAGAACTAAATAAAAACAATTAAAAAAAAGTAATGTTTAAGAACAGAGTTAAACAATAGGGAATAATTATAGTAGAAGTATAAATGCAATTAAAGAAAATAATAAATAGGAAAAACCAAAACCCAAACAAAACGGTTCAATTCTATTAAAAAAAAAACAAACAAAACTAAATGAAATTAAAACAAAAGTATAAAAAAAGGGACAATTTCAGTTAAAGAATATATGCAATTAAAGAAGAAAAAAACCAAAACCAAACAAAATGATTCTATTCTATTAAAAAAAAAATTAAGGAAATAATAAATCAAAAAAAAACAAAAATTGAATGAAACGATTTAATTCTATTAAGAAAAAAAGCAAAAAAATAAATAAATAAAAATAAACGTGTAAAAAAGACGACAATTTATTGTGAAACAATATATGCAATGAAAGAAAAAAAAATTAAACAAAAATTAAACGAAACGGTTTTATTCTATTAATAAAAATAGAACTAAATAAAAACAATTAAAAAAAAGTAATGTTTAAGAACAGAGTTAAACAATAGGGAATAATTATAGTAGAAGTATAAATGCAATTAAAGAAAATAATAAATAGGAAAAACCAAAACCCAAACAAAACGGTTTTATTCTAATAATTGTAAAGATAAAGATGTAAAAATCAAACGAAGATAGTGATGGAGAAACGCATGGTAGTAAGGATTCTCCCAGGTTAGAGATAGCAAAGCGACAAATTTCTAATAATAATTGTATCTCTATTGAAATTAATTCTTAATCTACTTCAAGAGTATTAATTTATAGCAAAATAGCGCGTTTTTAATGCAATTAATTTTATTCAGTTCTATAACTCTTCTATTTCAATATCTAAAAATTGACAAAAACTTTTTTTGAGTGCGAAAGAGATGGAGAGTATCAAGGATAAAAATATAAGAAAAAGATAGTGATAGTGCAATGCTTGGGGTAGCAAAGATTCTCACAGGTTAGAGATAACAAACCTACAAATTTATACTGAATAGTTTTCTCTATTTTAAAAATACTAATTTATTGAAAGCAAAATAAGGTCTTTTTGGTCCAATTATTATTGCAAAAATTGTTTAACAGTTAAAATATCACAAATGCCTGCGCTTGCAATCCGACAAAAAACAATTTTATAGTGTTTTTTGAGTTTTTTTCTATGATCGCAAGAACTCAAATCAGGTTGGCGTGCAGGACAGTTGAAGTTTACTGAAGATGATAGGTTTGCTACAACAAAATGGCTCTTCTAATCAAACTGTTTTTCTACACCAAATAAATATACTAATTGTTGCAAAAATAAGGCCTTATTGGTCTAATTATTATTGCAACCTCTGTTTAGCAGCCAAAATGCTACAAATTCAAGTTTTTGCAATCTGACAAATCACAAGGGTTCAAATCAGGTAAATGTGCAGGCCAGTTGAAGTTTGCAAAAAATGCTACACAATTTTGAGTTGTAACAAAGTGGCTCTTAGCAAATTGTTCTCCAAATTTGTCAGTTTTGTAGCCAAAATTTTGAATACAAGCAAAAAGTTTTTAGAGTGTCTTTCTAGAGTGTTTTTCTATAATCACACGGGTTTAAATCAGGTAAGCGTGGAGGCCAGTTGAAGTTAGCTAAAGATTATAGTTTAACTCTTATAGAGTTATAGAAATGTAACTCTTGCTGAGCTATGGATTAAAATAATTGAGTTGACAGCTGGTAGACAAGGACAGATGCGTCAGCTAAGAAAATTATTTTTCTATAGTTTTCTTTCAGTCTTGTCCAAAAGCTGATTGTTATGACCAAGTGCTGTCTCTCTAAATGCAAAAATGATCAGACAGAATTCTATCATTAGTGATCTAAGTTTAGTTTATTAATAAAAAATCATAGATTAATAGGCGTCATTAACGACTGATTTTGTTTTATTGAGAAACCAAAAAAGATATTAGTTAGTTTTTTATTATATTTTATCACATTATTATGTAATATATAATTCCATAATTAATCAGATAATAAATAAATAATTATATTTTGTAAATTTATACTTATTAAGCTTTTACAAAACAAAATGACACTTTACAATTTACAACCTTTGGAGTAAAAGCTTGAATTCCAGCAGTCTATAAATTAATTTCCATTTCCAATCTTGAAATGAAGCAATCCATCACTTTGACACATCTTGTTCATTAAAAGAATTTGATTTAAATGCCCTACGGCATGCCGAGAACAAATAAATGATGTTTTTGTTATAAAAAAAAGAAAACAAATGCAACATTTAAAAAAAAAAAGCTGTTTAAGAAAAAAACAAAAACGCATTATTATTGTTAACTTTTAAAACATTTTTCATAATTGTGGAGACCCAAAAACATCGCTATTTTTTTTATAAGAGAACAATAATACGCTTTAGATAAATTATTATATCTGGTCTCCAGAGTTTTGCTAGAGAGAGAGGATTTCTACTCCTACGCTCTCTACAGGCTAAGACGAGACGGGAAAACCGTTTTGCCGCTGCCAGATCAAGTGCTGCCACCAGCCCCTCATAACTTTAATTCAATTTCTTTTCTCGTCTTCATCTGAGAGGGGTAATAAATATTACCAAAGATTTTTTTTTTAATATTTAAGGCGTAGTTAATCTGTTAGATTAACAATCAGCAGCCTGTGTGCCGAGAAATAGCCTCATCAGAACAATAATACGATGTAGATAATTATACCTGGTCTCCCAAATTTTTTTGAAGAGAGAGAGAATTTCTACTCCTACGCTTTCTACAAGCTAAGATGAGACGGGAAAACCGTTTTGCCGCTGCCAGATCAAGTGCTGCCACCAGGCCCTTATAACTTTAATTCAATTTCTTCTCTCGCTTACATCTGAGAGAGGTAATAAATATTATTAGTTAGAGTTTTAATGTCTGTTAGGGTCTGGTGGGTCTTCAAATTCTTCTTTGTCCCATAAATATAGTATTATCAACCCATTTTAAAATTTAGGAAATTCTGCCATATCTGTGAGCTTTAATGTATTCTGTTGTTTTTTTTTGTCATGAAGAGATTAGCCTAAAGTGACGTGATTATCATATTATATAACCACTTAAACATCTACCGACAATCAATTATAATTCTGGTTTGTTATTATAAAATATAGACCGTCCTACCTTAAATCATAATTATAAACTATCAAAAAGCAACTGATAATGATAAGCAGTGGCTGAACATTAGAAATTTTATGTGCTGCTTGAAATATTTTCGAAAAGTTTTTAATTGGAACACTCTGATGAGTGCTAATTTACATTTTAAATAAGCATTTAATGTTTTATTAAAAAAAAAAAAGAAAACCGGATTTTGTTTGTTAAATATAGAATTTTACTGGATAATAATGTTAATAACTGATTATGTGGAGCAACAAAACAAATAAGGGCTAGTTAAATTATTTTCCAGCTGTTAACCCTTCCAAGTAGTTTATGGAAAACATATTTAGCACTACAGCTGACCAAGCAAGCTCGTTGTCTTCCTTGGATAGTTGAGTTGTTCGGTGAAGTACCAAACAATACAGTCATAAACCATCATTTGTTACTTCAAAAAGTTAACAGTTATATATATGGTATTAGACTAGCTCTTTTTGGTTTGTCGCACAAAAATACCTTATGCTGTATTCAGGTAGATAATTTTATTCACAAAATATTTTTAAATTTGTTTAATTTTGGTGGTTTATTAAAAATAATTCGATTGATGACCTTTTAAAAAGTGTTTTTGCTTCAAGAAGCTGAAGTAATCTACGGATGCACCAAACAAGACAGAGAGGACAGAGTCTGGAAAAAAAAGAAAAAAGAGAAAGCAAAGAAAAGGAAAAATAAAGTAGAAAAAGCGCGGCTAGAAGAAGCAGAAGACTTTGCGAGTAGTAAAAGAATATTAAGATTACCGTTAGGAGCAAAAAAAATAAATAAATATATAAATAAAAAACAAGGAAGAAACAGATATAAAAACCGAGCTGGAAAAAAACTAGATAAATTAATCGAGAAGATTAAACTATTAAGACAATAGAACAGAAAAGTTAAGAAAAATAGAAGAGATAAAAATGAGTTTAAAAAGAAAGAAAGGAAATAGGAAGAAAAAAAAAGGTAAAATGCTGGAGAGGATAGAGATCTGGAAAAAAGAAGCCAAAATAGCAGAAAAATACAATAAAAAAAAATAACAGTAATAACTGGAATTAAGGGAAAAAAGAAATTGAAAAAGAAGTGGTAAAAAAAGTGAGCGCCACAAAATAGGTAATTGAGTGCTAATGCAACTCCAAGCGAAAAAAAAGAGTTATGACAAATAAAAAAGAGTTGAAAAAAAAAGAAACATCTACATAGATGAAGATTCAACAAAGAGGAAGAGAGAGGTTTAGAAAGAATTGAGAAAAATTGCAAAAAAAAGAGAGGACAAGGAACAAAAGCAACAGTTGAATATGGAAAGATGTTCATGGACGAAAAAACATAGAAATGACATTAGAAAGACCTATAACTGCAGGTTTTTCAAGAAAAAAAAAATAAAAAAAAAACATACAAATGAAATTAGAAAGACCTATAACTGCAGGTTTTTCAAGAGAAAAAAGATATAATGGAAAAAACACAGGCAAAGGTACAATAGAAAAGAAAAGATAAAAACGAAACAAAAATTATCGTAGATAACGTAGATTGAAGAAACAAAAAAACAAAAGAAAGAAAATGATCGATAGTTGTTTGTTTTTTTATGTTACAGAATAACAAATCTACAATCACATCTGCTTTGCCTATGCCATAAAATAATAATATTTTCTAATTAATTCCGTTCCGAATGCATACATAATATAAAACCTCTTAAATAATGTTAAAAGTCAAATGGCAGAAACAAGTTATAAATTAACAAGCTGGAGCTAGCTAGCTATTGATGTTTATGCTTAATCAAACGGTAAATTCAGTTTAATTAAACCGATTAGTAGTGAACACACAGCTTTACCATTGAACTTTGATAATTAAATAAACAACTGGTTTGAGTCCAGAATCCAGAGGCATCAACCACAAACATTTAGACTTTTACTCCAATCAGCGACATTTGCATTCATTACTGCTTTCAATTAACTCTTCATTAACTCTTATTTTCAAAAAATAATTAAATTTTGACAAAGTTGAGTTGTTTATATCATTCACAACCAGTCAATATCACTAGATTATTTTCAAGTTAAAGACAAAGTGCAGATAAACAATATTACACGCCCCAACCAATCAGTAAAATTTGTGCTAAATCATGTGAGGACTGAGCCAATAGAAACTCAAATAATCCCCAGCTACGTGTTCATCATGCGCCACATCCTTGAAAAAAATGATAAAGATTAATCTACTCCCATCCAGCAATTGTTTATAATTGATATTTTAATGATATGATAGCTTACAAATTCTACAATAATAATAATAATAATAATAAAACAAAAAACAAAAGACCAATAAAAGAGCATCGAATACGTGATCAGAATCAACAAGGCTAATAATAAGGCCCACATCACGATGATTTATAGAAAGTTTCGACTCCATTCAAAACATCACAATTTCCCTTCAAAGGTTAAACGTTTAATAATTGCAGGTCGAATCCATTAAGCAACATTGATTATATTTCTGGATTCGAGATTATATTCCAGGACTATTAAAGGAAGCTCCATCTTCTTTATTTCTTTGAAATTCCAGTTTTTTTAATTAATTCATTCAAAAAAGTTTAATCACTGATCAATTAATTACGCTCAGACGCCGCAACGACAAGATTTAATTATCAGGCTAAGCTTCAAAGCTGAAAATAACGATCTACGTTTAAAATAACGCTTAAAACCAAGTATTTTTGTGAAGCGATTAATTTTTTGTGCAAATAACTGATAATGTTAGCCTAGAGAGACTACTTGAAGAATAAGTTTTGCTTCTAGCGTGGTTCACATGTCGAGTTAGCGTCCCTATTCTTGCTTTTATTATATCCACCGATGGAGTGCATAACGTTATCATACATTTCAACGCGGCTTTTGCAAAATTTTATTTTTTTTTAGCTTCTAGAGTAGCTTTTTTACTCATTTCGTCTTCTTTTTTGTTTATTAGTTTTTTTTTTTTTTTGTTTTTGGCGCATGCTATATTGTCTTTTAGTGTTTTGTTTAATTTTCAGTAAAAAAGTTTGTATCTTTTATTTTCAACAATATTATTTTTTAGATTTAATAGTCCAATTTTTTGGTTTAGTTTTTTTCGACGTGATGGTACAGTCTTTTCATAATTATAGTTTAATGATAAAAAGCTAGAAAAGTTAATTATGCAGTTTAGACTTATTTTTTTGTCAAGCTAAAATAATTAGCAGTGGTAAGCTTCTCTAGTTTTATAGTTTGAACTAGACTGGTTCTAGTTAATCCAATAAAGTTTTTGCTATCAATCCATCAGTTTTGATAGATTTAATAAATAATATAAATAAACAACTGATTTTTTTTAATTTTTAATAAACATGCATTTTATATATTAGTCTAATAATCACTGGTTTAGCTATTTTAACTAATTATTTAAGACTAACTAATTTAAGATATTTAATTTAATCTAGTTAATCTAGCTCTAGCTTTTCACTCTGACTTAATGGTTCAGATAGTTAATTGCGTTTAACTGCATAGTTTAATCTAATTTTGTTAGTATAGTTAGTTTAATTAGTAATTTAGTCGTGTAGTTAATAGTCAAGTTCTAGTTTTTCAGTTTTTCGAATTAGTCTAGTTTAATTAGTTTTATGGCTAATGTAGTTTTTGTTCTTTGGCTACATAAACTAGTTTGTCAAGTCTTTGACATAATTTGTTTCATAGTGTAATTAATAGTAGAGTTCTAATTTTTCAGTTTTTTGAAATCTAGTTTAATTAGTTTTATGGCTAATCTAGTTTTTGTTCTTTAGCTACATAAACTAGTTTGTTGAATGTTTGGCATAATTTGTTTAATAGCGAAGATCTAGTTTTATGGTTTTTTGAATTAGTCTAGTTTAATTAGTTTTATAGCTAATCTAGTTTTTGTTCTTTGACTACATAAACTAGTTTGTCAAGTCTTTGACATAATTTGTTTAATAGTGTAATTAATAGTAAAGTTCTAGTTTTTCAGATTTTTGAATTAGTCTAGATTAATTAGTTTTATAGCTAATCTAGTTTTTGTTTATTAGCTACATAAACTAGTTTGTTAAGTCTTTGGCATAATTTGTTTAATCGTGTAGTCAATAGTAAAGTTCTAATTTTTTTAGTTTTTTGAATTAGTCTAGTTTAATTAGTTTTATGACTAATCTAGTTTTTGTTCTTTGGCTACATACACTAGTTTGTCAATCCTTTGACATAATTTGTTTAATCGTGTAATTAATAGTAAAGTTTTAGTTTTTCAGTTTTTTGAATTAGTCTAGTTTAATTAGTTTTGTAGCTAATCTAGTTTTTGTTTTTTATCTACATGAACTATATTGTCAAGTTTTTGGCATAATTTCGTTAATCGTGTAATTAATAGTAAAGTTTTAGTTTCTCAGTTCTTTAAATTAGTCTAGTTTAATTAGTTTTATGACTAATCTAGTTTTTGTTCTTTGGCTACATAAACTAGTTTGTCAAGTGTTTGGCATAATTTGTTCAATCGTGTAACTAATAGTTCTAATTTTTCAGTTTTTCGAACCAGTTTTTGTTTTTTTCTACAGTTCAATCTAAACATTTTTTATAAACTTAACGTTTTTTCATTTTTATTCTAGTTTTAGAATTTTTATTGTTATCTTTTTTTGACGTCTCTTTATTTTTTTTTAAATTTCTTTTTGTTCTCATTGAATACTTTTCAAGCTTTATTTCTAACTATACATTTTACTGATTTTTTTTATTTATATGTGTTTTTGAGGTTAACCCAGTTTCTGCTAAAGCGTCGAAAACCTTAGCAATTATTTACTTACTTATTGTTGTCTTTTGCAGTTTATGCGGCACTTTCTATATTTTGAAAACAAAAAAAACTAGAATAACTGTAAAATCAATCTAAATAAAAGCAAAAATATATGAAAATGGATATTGTGGACAAAGTACCGTTTTTGGTGCACAAAAAAGGACCAGTTTTAAATGGCATTTTCCGAATACTTCAGCTGCAGACTAGCGGTTTAATGGAAAAATATATAATAAAATCAAATCCTCTTTTTAATCTAAAATTAATAACAGCTCACAGGTACTGGTAGTGCCAATTTTAATTGAGCCACATTCTTGGAATTATGGCATTTTTCAGCTGATGATGAACCCGAAGCCAAATCCTAGTTTTTTCTAACGGTATCTGAAGTTTTTCCAAAATTGGTACCATCTGGTACTTTTGCTATAGTAGTTGGAGAGTAATGAAGAGATAATTGTTTCCGCTTTCGATAATAAATTTGTTTGTGATATTTTTTGCAAAATGGCGTTCACATCGTTACAGTAATCACCGATAATTGGGTATGAAGAAAAAGAAGATGAAGAAGAAAAGGTACTAAAAATTGTTGAATTTGACTTGGCCCCAAAAATATTTGTAGGAAGCATGTTGTCATGTTTGATGCTTCTTTTACCAAGCAAATGGTAGCCGGACCCCTTTTTCAAGTTTTATGGCCTTTCTGGTACAGTCAAGGTCGGTAAGATCGTGTTCTGTCTGATTCCATCTCCACAATTTGATTAAATTGCAATAATCATACTCTTTGGCTTCCACAACTCGGCACACTATGTGAAAAGCAATGAATAATTTTCGAATCAGAAGATCGCAGCAGCCAAGCGATCACGTTTATCTCAGCCAAGGCTAACAGAAAAGAAGAAAACAAGTTCATCAACCACACACCTCTTGCATTCTACAAAAATAATTAGTTAGGAACCTTATTTTATACGGCTTTCGAAGATATAAAATCTTAATTGCACTCGCATATGTTGAAGCTGTCTTTGCAATCTCAAAACTATAAAATCGCAGCTTTCTTCGATTTTAGCGATTATTTATCGAAGAAGTAGATCAACCATATAGTCAGTCAGTCTTATAGCCCAAAAATGTAAGAGAAAGAAGAACAATTGACCTTTTTATAGAAAAAAAGACTCAAAGACTTACTTTCCAAAAAACATTTCGGGCTATCATCATTGTAAAAAACTGGTACTTCTTAGACGATAGAAAAGAAATCAAATCATAGTACTCTAGGTCATAAGTTCAGATCCTTTAATCAAACACTGTGCCAAATAACATTCAAAAACCGTTGAAAACAAAAGAAATTCATTTTGGTTTATCTTCATAGTAAAAAACTGGTACTTCTTAGACCATTGGAAAATAAATCAAATCATAGTACTCTAGATCATAAGTTTAGATCCTTTAATCAAACACTGTGCCAAATAACATTCAAAAACCGTTGAAAACAAAAGAAATTCATTTTGGTTTAGCTTCATGGTAAAAAACTGGTACTTCTTAGACCATTGGAAAATAAATCAAATCATAGTACTCTAGATCATAAGTTCAGATTATCCTTTAATCAAACACTGTGCCAAATAACATTCAACAACAGTTGAAAACAAAAGAAAGAGTCGTGCAAGAGTAACTTCCGCGAAAGAAGATCACAGCCCAGTTTAATAGAACTTTGGGCCAGAGCCAGAAAAACTGCTTCTATGCTACAAAAACAGGAACCAGATTAAGAAACCAAACTATACGGAACAGGCGTCACAAACGTCAGTTTAACGCGAGGCGTCCAGCAAACAAATCTTCTGCTGAAGAACAGACTTGGAGCAATGAAGCAAGGTGCTGTTTTTTGACAAATCAAGATTCTGCTTGCGTCATCACAATGCTGGACGAACTCGAGTCTGGAGACGCACCTAGACGCTACTGTGAAAGCAAAGGTACTTTTTGGTAGAAAACCCATCAAGGTTTCGAGTACGATAAGCTTGAATGAGAGTACTGAATAGGTGGCGCTCATTGGAAATTTTTGGCTGCTTGAAGATACATAGATCAAGTTTTAGAACCACATGTCATACAATGACATCTGAATATAGGTCCAGAATTCATTCTACAGCCAGGTACAGATTTAGGTGATCTTGCCAGAATAGTGCGAGATGTTGCTGTTACAGACTGGTCCGTTTGAAGTCCAGATCTAAATCTAATTGAACACGTTTGGGACACATAAAGAGCGGCAGCCAATAGAAATTCTTCAGTTTGTTGAAGAAATTTGGATGTTTTGACAGTAGAAACTATATGTCATTTTTATAACCTCAAAAGCGTGACATATGATAGATGTCAATTAAGCACCTGCTAAGCAGGCTGCAAGGATTTACGCTAGACAGAACAGTCTATTACGTCGCAGAGGAAATAGTACCAGATCTAGTTATTTTTCCTGATCATATTTGGACTTGTAGTACCTAATTTAGACTAATGAGTGCGCATAAATTTTCTCCTCACACTTAATAAACAATTTTTCATAGACCTATTTGTACCAAAACGAGCATTAAGTGAACGAACCGCCGCTGGCCATCTCATACATCATTACCTGTCCCGGAATTGGTACTATATAATTATGGGTTTAAGTTTTTACTTTGTGTTGTTATGTGTGAAGTCCTATATTTCAAATTGACATTTTAATGGCAATGGCATCAATAGAAAAGAAAAAGAGTGCCAGTGCCGTCCTCAATCGCTATTTACATAATCCTGTCGACACATAGAAATTTAAACTATGAAAAATGTCACGGTACTCACGATACGAAAAGCGTGAAATTTTGAAGTGAATTCTTTGCTTCCAGATCACGAATTTCGTCAGTGAGAGGAGCTTTTTCTCTCCTAAAGCCAGAAACTGGTTTATAAGAATCATTATAATAATTGTAAAACAAATTAAAAGAGATGTGGTTTATTATCCTGCAGAAAACGAGAACGTCCACCTACCAGCTAAAAGCAATTCACACAAATTTCGAATACCAATTATGTGAAGAAATTTCGTTATTTTTAGTTCAGTACCACCTAATCTCATGAGAGTATATGCTACGTACCTACATATGTTAAAGCGATGATTATCCATCGTAGAGGTGACTTGTGTTGGCCACCAAAATCGTGCGATTTAATGTTGTAAATGAGTGGTTATGTTAACAATCATTATTGCTTGTCTAAGACAACAAATAACTCACACAAGATTAGCCGGACAATATTGTAAATTACTGTTTAGAGCAGATTTACAACGCGTGCGTTATAGTACTACCTAGTTGTATAATATATGGATATTTTTTTAACCAAATAAAATTTAAAAAATCGCAAAAAATTACCTAAGCTTAATTAAAACATTCTGAATTTAATCCATTAAACCACTTTTCTAAATACTCTCGATTTGAAATGATAATGAAGATATTACAGTAATAATACGTAAGTAAAAAATTATAAATCAAAAATGACGTTGACATTTTATGTAAGTATTTTTTTGACAGGCATGTATACCAACCTTTAATAAAACTAGAAGAGCATTCGTAGTTTTATAAGCAATTATAATCCAATATTTTGTTTTTGACAATTCTTTCATTCTTTTAGACAGACTATATAAAGAAGAGATAATTTCGATTCTATCGGTTTTATGACAGTCATTTACATTTCTAAATCTTAAAAAGTGAGGAAACAAAAACAAAAAAAAGAAGTTTTTCTTTAATTTTTATTCAAATGAGTCATTATTTTGTAATATTTTTTGGATTTTTAATGAAAATGTTGACAAATGATGGATGCGCCAAATACAAAATTGTTAGTAACATGTTCTAAGACAGTAGCTACGATCTTAATCTTCAAAAGTAAGAAGAAAACACAAAAGAAGAAAGACGTTTTTCTTCAATTTTGGTTTAAATTAGTTATAATTTTGTAAAATTTCATAGATTGTGATGAAAATGTTGAAAAATGGTGGATGCGCCTTATACACAATTGTTAGTAACATCTTCTAGAACAGTAGCTACTATCTTAATCTTCAAAAGTAAGAAGAAAAAACAAAAGGAAAAAGACGATTTTCTTCAATTTTGGTTAAAATTAGTTATAATTTTGTAAAATATCATAGATTTTGATACAAGTGTTGAAAATGGCAGATGCGCCAAATACAAAATTGTTAGTAACATGTTCTAGGACAGTAGCTACGATCTTAATCTTCAAAAATAAGAAGAAAAAACAAAAGAAAAAAGACGTTGTTTTAAATTTTGGTTTAAATGAGTCATTATTTTGTAAAATTTCATAGATTTTGATGAAAATGTTGAAAAATGGTAAATGCGCCTTATACAATATTGTTAGTAACATGTTCTAGGACAGTAGCTACGATCTTAATCTTTAAAAGTAAGAAGAAAAAGCAAAAGAAGAAAGACGTTTTTCTTCAATTTTGGTTGAAATTAGTTATAATTTTGTAAAATATCATAGATTTTGATACAAGTGTTGAAAATGGCAGATGCGCCAAATACAAAATTGTTAGTAACATGTTCTTGGACAGTAGCTACGATCTTAATCTTCAAAAGTGAGAAGAAAAAACAAAAGAAAAAAGACGTTTTTCTTCAATTTTGGTTTAAATTAGTTATAATTTTGTAAAATATCATAGATTTTGATACAAATGTTGAAAATGGCAGATGCGCCAAATACAAAATTGTTAGTAACATGTTCTAGGACAGTACCTACTATCTTAATCTTTAAAAATAAGAAGAAAATACAAAAAAAAAGACGTTTTTTTTAATTTTGGCTTAAATAAGTCATTATTTTGTAAAATATCATAGATTTTGATACAAATGTTGAAAAATGACAGATGCGCCAAATACAAAATTGTTAGTGACATGTTCTAGGACAGTAGCCACGATCTTAATCTTCAAAAGTGAGAAAAAAAAACAAAAGAAGAAAGACGTTTTTCTTCAATTTTGGTTTAAATTAGTTATAATTATGTAAAATATCATAGATTTTGATGAAAATGTTGAAAAATGGTGGATGCGCCTTTTACAAAATTGTTAGTAACATGTTCTAGGACAGTCGCTACTACCTTAATCTTCAAAAATAAGAAGAAAAAACAAAAGAAAAAAGACGTTTTTTTTAATTTTGGCTTAAATAAGTCATTATTTTGTAAAATATCATAGATTTTGATACAAATGTTGAAAAATGACAGATGCGCCAAATACAAAATTGTTAGTAACATGTTCTAGGACAGTAGCTACGATCTTAATCTTCAAAAGTGAGAAGAAAAAACAAAAGAAGAAAGACGTTTTTCTTCAATTTTGGTTTAAATTAGTTATAATTATGTAAAATATCATAGATTTTGATGAAAATGTTGAAAAATGGTAGATGCGCCTTTTACAAAATTGTTAGTAACATGTTCTAGGACAGTCGCTACTACCTTAATCTTCAAAAATAAGAAGAAAAAACAAAAGAAAAAAGACGTTTTTTTTAATTTTGGCTTAAATAAGTCATTATTTTGTAAAATATCATAGATTTTGATACAAATGTTGAAAAATGACAGATGCGCCAAATACAAAATTGTTAGTAACATGTTCTAGGACAGTAGCTACGATCTTAATCTTCAAAAGTGAGAAGAAAAAACAAAAGAAGAAAGACGTTTTTCTTCAATTTTGGTTTAAATTAGTTATAATTATGTAAAATATCATAGATTTTGATGAAAATGTTGAAAAATGGTAGATGCGCCTTTTACAAAATTGTTAGTAACATGTTCTAGGACAGTCGCTACTACCTTAATCTTCAAAAATAAGAAGAAAAAACAAAAGAAAAAAGACGTTTTTTTTAATTTTGGCTTAAATAAGTCATTATTTTGTAAAATATCATAGATTTTGATACAAATGTTGAAAAATGACAGATGCGCCAAATACAAAATTGTTAGTAACATGTTCTTGGACAGTAGCTACGATCTTAATCTTCAAAAGTGAGAAGAAAAAACAAAAGAAAAAAGACGTTTTTCTTCAATTTTGGTTTAAATTAGTTATAATTTTGTAAAATATCATAGATTTTGATACAAATGTTGAAAATGGCAGATGCGCCAAATACAAAATTGTTAGTAACATGTTCTAGGACAGTACCTACTATCTTAATCTTTAAAAATAAGAAGAAAATACAAAAAAAAGACGTTTTTTTTAATTTTGGCTTAAATAAGTCATTATTTTGTAAAATATCATAGATTTTGATACAAATGTTGAAAAATGACAGATGCGCCAAATACAAAATTGTTAGTGACATGTTCTAGGACAGTAGCCACGATCTTAATCTTCAAAAGTGAGAAAAAAAAACAAAAGAAGAAAGACGTTTTTCTTCAATTTTGGTTTAAATTAGTTATAATTATGTAAAATATCATAGATTTTGATGAAAATGTTGAAAAATGGTGGATGCGCCTTTTACAAAATTGTTAGTAACATGTTCTAGGACAGTCGCTACTACCTTAATCTTCAAAAATAAGAAGAAAAAACAAAAGAAAAAAGACGTTTTTTTTAATTTTGGCTTAAATAAGTCATTATTTTGTAAAATATCATAGATTTTGATACAAATGTTGAAAAATGACAGATGCGCCAAATACAAAATTGTTAGTAACATGTTCTAGGACAGTAGCTACGATCTTAATCTTCAAAAGTGAGAAGAAAAAACAAAAGAAGAAAGACGTTTTTCTTCAATTTTGGTTTAAATTAGTTATAATTATGTAAAATATCATAGATTTTGATGAAAATGTTGAAAAATGGTAGATGCGCCTTTTACAAAATTGTTAGTAACATGTTCTAGGACAGTCGCTACTACCTTAATCTTCAAAAATAAGAAGAAAAAACAAAAGAAAAAAGACGTTTTTTTTAATTTTGGCTTAAATAAGTCATTATTTTGTAAAATATCATAGATTTTGATACAAATGTTGAAAAATGACAGATGCGCCAAATACAAAATTGTTAGTAACATGTTCTAGGACAGTAGCTACGATCTTAATCTTCAAAAGTGAGAAGAAAAAACAAAAGAAGAAAGACGTTTTTCTTCAATTTTGGTTTAAATTAGTTATAATTATGTAAAATATCATAGATTTTGATGAAAATGTTGAAAAATGGTAGATGCGCCTTTTACAAAATTGTTAGTAACATGTTCTAGGACAGTCGCTACTACCTTAATCTTCAAAAATAAGAAGAAAAAACAAAAGAAAAAAGACGTTTTTTTTAATTTTGGCTTAAATAAGTCATTATTTTGTAAAATATCATAGATTTTGATACAAATGTTGAAAAATGACAGATGCGCCAAATACAAAATTGTTAGTAACATGTTCTAGGACAGTAGCTACGATCTTAATCTTCAAAAGTGAGAAGAAAAAACAAAAGAAGAAAGACGTTTTTCTTCAATTTTGGTTTAAATTAGTTATAATTATGTAAAATATCATAGATTTTGATGAAAATGTTGAAAAATGGTGGATGCGCCTTTTACAAAATTGTTAGTAACATGTTCTAGAACAGTCGCTACTACCTTAATCTTCAAAAATAAAAAGAAAAAACAAAAGAAAAAAGACGTTTTTTTAAATTTTGGTTTAAATGAGTCATTATTTTGTAAAAATTCATAGATTTTGATGAAAATGTTGAAAAATGGTAGATGCGCCAAATACAAAATTGTTAGTAACATGTTCTAGAGCAGTAGCTACTATCTTAATCTTCAAAAGTAAGAAGAAAAAACAAAAGAAAAAAGACGTTTTTCTTCAATTTTATTATAAATTAGTTATTATTTTGTAAATATAGTATTTATTTTTACAATATAGTTGAAAAATGGTAGATGTGCCAAATACAAAATTGTTAGTAACATGTTTCAGAACAGTAGCTACTATCTTAATCTTCAAAAGTAAGGAGAAAAAACAAAAGAAAAAAGACGTTTTTTTTCAATTTTGGTTTAAATTATATACTATCGTTTAATTAAATACTATCTTAATCTTCAAAAGTAAAAAAAAAACAAAAGAAGAAAGACGTTTTTTTTTAATTTTGGTTCAAATAAGTCATTATTTTGTAATATTTCATAGATTTTGATAAAATGTTGAAAAATGGTAGATGCGCCAAATGTACCTACTTTTTCAACTTTAAATTGAAAATCAACAAATGCAAATTGAGAAAAAAAACAATTTGAGATTATAAATAACTATTTTCAAATTGATAATAAATAAACTTATTTCCAAAAAGATTATTTTCAACATAAACTTGTTTATTCTCAAATTGAAATTTAAAAAGTCTAATTTAATTCTTTAGAGTGGTCTTGAAGTTTTGTTATATTAGAAACTGTTGACATTGTATTTATGCTATCTATCCGGCAGTACTTTATCGCCAATTCGGGCATTGAAGTCTCCAAGATCTACGCTATACCTCCGACAGTACTTTATCGCCAATTTGGGCGTTGAAGTCTCCAAAATATACGGTATACCTCCGGCAGTACTTTATCGCCAATTCGGGCATTGAAGTCTCCAAGATCTACGCTATACCTCCGACAGTACTTTATCGCCAATTTGTGCGTTGAAGTCTCCAAAATCTACGGTATACCTCCGGCAGTATTTTATCGCCAATTCGGGCATTGAAGTCTCCAAGATCTACGCTATACCTCCGGCAGTACTTTATCGCCAATTCGGGCATTGAAGTCTCCAAAATCTACGCTATACCTCCGGCAGTACTTTATCGCCAATTCGGGCATTGAAGTCTCCAAGATCTACGCTATACCTCCGACAGTACTTTATTGCCAATTCGGGCGTTGAAGTCTCCAAGATCTACGCTACACCTCCGGCAGTACTTTATCGCCAAATCGGGCGTTGAAGTCTCCAAGATCTCTAAATTTACACAAATCGAGAATAAAATTAAAATAATTTTCAATATTAACTTGCTTTTTTTTTAAATTTGAAGATGAAAATCTTCAGCGTGGGGTCTTTGATGCTTTTTTATATTAGTTTCATTTGTTTTTGTAGATCTTTTTTTGTTTGTTTTTCGTCAATGTAGCAGTTGTGTCTAGTGTGAAAACGATTTAGGTTTGACTTTGCCACTACTAACTGCTAATTTCTGCATGACTTTAAGCGAATAAATAGCTATGTTAGGCTACAAGTGGAGGATAATTTGAAGTAAAAACTTGTCGGTATGTTTATAAATTGTTTTGCTTTCGCTTCTATAGAAGACAATTTATATTCTATCAACACAACTAGCTACTGGAAAAAAGAGCAGGCATAGTTTTAAACTATATAAAGCTGCATCAAACAGGTAACAGAGTTTATAATGTAATCCTTGTAACAATGATAAAATAAATTCCTCACACCACCAAATAAGGTCTAAATGTCCTAGGATAATAATCACATAAAGTTAAAGCCACGCTTGTACAGTGGTTTGTACCAGTGGGCTCTGGAATCTAACAGACACCCACATTCACATAATCGACAACAGATTTGCATATTATAAGGTGTAAATAATCCGACATAAAACTCTATAATCGGAAGATTAGAGACAGCTGGCTCCTGATTCTCACCAATTTCTTTTTTTTTATTTTGAAACAATAGAAATATGAATAAAACAGTCATAATTGTGGCTGATAAAGTCATAAAACCGTTGTAGTTGAAGATTTATAATTATAGATAGTCTAATTGTTGAATTTTTTCTTAAATTGTCTAAATTAATGTTGAATTTTGATGAGACTAGATTAGATGGACCAAGAGTAATTAACAAAAACATCAAAATCTCTGAGAAAATTGTTAGAATAGCATATTTTATAAAATGGGTAATGACAACGGTTCAAAAATTGGAGATTTAGTGCTCTAACTAAGAAAATTAATTAAACATAGCAAGGTTATAACAGAAAATTTTTTATTTATAGACTTTTTCTAAATCAGGGCGTCTTGGTGGCCATAAAACTGGGCCACCTCTGCCAATCCAATTATCTCCAAATTTGCGATTTAGCCAACAGGTAAACCACTTAAACCATCGCGAAGAACATGTGTCAACATATCCAGGTATAAATGCTGGATGAAAAAAATATGTTCAAATTGCTTAATCTCAATTTGAATTTGTTTATTCTCAATTTAAAACTGATTATTTTTCTATTAAATTGGTTTATTTTCAATATAAAGTTGACAATTTATAGTATTCTAAAAACTAAATAAATTTATCTCAATTTAAATTGGTTTATTCTCAATTATAAATAGCTTATGAATTTGTTTAATCTAAATTCAAATTTGCTTATTCTCAATTTGAAACTGATTATACTTTTTTTAAAAAGGTTTATTCTCAATATGAAGTTAACAATACATAGTATTCTCATATATAGATAAATTTATCTCAATTTGAATAAATTGTCCTCAATTTTTTTTTATTCTCAATTATAAATTCCTGATAAATTTGTTTAATCTCAATTAAATTTTGTTTATTCTCAATTTGAAACTGAATATTTTCCTTTAAAATTGGTTTATTCTTAATATGAGGTTGACAATGCATACTATTCTAAAATCTAAATAAATTTATCTCAACTTAAATAAATTTGTTCTAAATTATAAATTGTATATGAATTTGTTTATTCTCAATTTAAAATAATTATTTTCCTTATAAATTAAATTATTCTCAATATAAAGTTGACAGTGCATAGTATTCTAAAAATTAAATAAAATCTGAATTTAAATTGATTTATTTTATATTTCCAATCCATTTGCTTAATCTCAATTTAAATTTGTTTATTCTCAATTTGAAACTAGCTCTACTTCTTATAGATTGGTTTATTCTCAATATAAAGTTAACAATACATAGTATTCTAATATATAGATAAATTTATTTCAATTCAAATTAATTTATCCTCAATTTTTTAAATTCTCAATTTCAAATTCGTTATGAATTTGTTGAATCTCAGTTTAAATTTGTTTATTCTCAATTTGAAACTAAATATTTCTTTATAAATTGGTTTATTTTCAATATGAAGTTAACAATGCATAGTATTCTAAAATCTAAATAAATTTATTCCAATTTCAATTGGTTTATTCTCAATTATAAAAAGCTTATGAATTTGTTTAATTTCAATTCAAATTTTTTATTCTCAACTTGAAACTAATTAATCTCGTTTTAAATTGGTTTATTCTCAATATGAAGTTAACAATAAATGGTGTTCTAATACATAAATAAATTTATCTTAATTTAAATTTTTTATCCTCTTTTTTCTAATTCTCAATTTCAAATTCCTTCTGAATTTGTTTAATCTTAATTTAAATTTGTTTATTCTCAATTTGAAACTGAATATTTTCTTTATAAATTGGTTTATTCTCAATATGACGTATATAAATTGGTATATTCTCAATTATTCTATTCTCAAGTGTAAATTGTCTATAAATTTGTTTAATCTCAATTTGAAATTGTTTATTCTCAATTTGAAACGGATTATTCTTATTATGAATTAGTTTATTCTCAATATAAAGTTAACAATGCAAAGTATTCGAAGTATTCTATAACCTCAATAAATTTATTTCAATTTAAATAGGTCTATTTTCAATTATAAATTGCATATGAATTTGTTTATTCTCAATTTAAAACTGATTTTTTTCCTCATGAATTAGTTTATCCTCAATATAAAATTGACAATGCAAAGTATTCTAAAATCTAAATAAATTTATCTCAATTTAAATTAGTTTATTTTTAATTTTTTTATGTCCAATTCATAATTTGCTTATGAATTTTCTTATTCTCAATTTGAATTTGTTTATTCTTAGTTTGAAATTGATTATTCTTTTTATGAATTGGATTATTCTCAATATAAAGTTGACAATGCAAAGTATTCAAAGTATTCTAAAATCTAAATAAATTTATTTCAATTTAAATTGCTTTATTCTCAATTATAAATAACTTATGAATTTGTTTAATTTCAATTCAAATTTTTTTATTCTCAATTTGAAACTAATTATACTCTTTTTGAATTGGTTTATTCTCAATATGAAGACAACAATAGATTGAGTTCTAATGCATAGATAAATTTATCTCAATTTAAATTATTTATCCTCATTTTCTTTTTATTCTCAAGTATAAATTCCTTATGAATTTGTTTAATCTCAATTTAAATTAGTTTATTCTCAACTTGAAACTGAATATTTTCCTAATAAATTGGTTTATTCTCAATATGAGGTTAACAATGCATGGTATTCTGAAATTTATCTCAATTTAAATAGGTTTATTTTCAATTATAAATTGCTTAAAAATTTGTTTAATCTCAATTTAAAACTGTATTTTCTCTTGATGAATGGGTTTATTCTCAATATGAAGTTAACAATGCAAAGTTTTAATAGATTTGTCTCAATTTAAATTGGTATATTCTCAATTATTCTATACTCAAGTATAAATTGCCTATAAATTTGTTTAATCTCATTTTGAAATTGTTTATTCTCAATTTGAAACTGATTATTCTCATTATGAAATGGTTTATTCTCAATATGAGTTTAGCAATGCATAGTTTTCTAAAATCTAAATAAATTAATCTGAATTTAAATTATTGGTTTATTCTCAAATTGCTTATTATCAATTCATTCTCAATTTGAAGTTGAAAACGTGTGGTATTTTACAATTTGGATAATTTCCGACACATTTCGAGTGCCACTGCGTGCGAAATACTAACTTTCCCGGCCACTTTCCAGTGATTTATGCGCCAAATGAATATGTTATTATTAAAATTAGCAATTCAGAACAATTTCGCAATCTTGGCACGCTAAGATCCTTTTAAAACCGCATTTCTTCGCTGAACCCTCACGTTATTATAGGTTTTCCCACCGAAACAGACGCAACCCTTTTTGTGTTTCACATGGGTGATTTATATGGTTCTCTTGGTTCTACAAAAGCAGGTTGCCGGAGATTCCAACGACCGATAATATGAAAGGAGGTAAAACCGAAAGCGGTAAGAATAGAAGATAATAATCCACCATAACCTATAATAACGCTAATGGGAAGTTGAGAATAGACAACTGGCTATATATTTCAGATAAAGTAATAATTTAAAACATGTGACCTACTTACAATTCAAATCAGTTTATTCTCAATTATAAATTGCTTATCAATTTGTTTATTCTCAATTTGAATTTGTTTATTCTCAATTTGGAACTGTTTTTTTCTTAAGAATAGGTTTATTCTCAATATGAAGTTAACAATGTATAGTATTCTAAAATCTAAATAATTTTATCTCAATTTAAATAGGTTTATTTTCAATTATAAATTGCTTATGAGTTTGTTTAATCTTAATTTGAAATTGTTTATTCTCAATTTGAAACTGATTATTTTTTTATGAATTGGGTTATTCTCAATATAAAGTTAACTATGCAAAGTATTCTAAAATCTCAATAAATTTATCTCAATTTAAATTCTCAATTATAAATTGCTTATAAATTGGTTTAATCTTAATTCGAATTGTTTTATTCTCAATTTGAAACTGATTATACATTTTTTGAATTGGTTTAATCTCAATATAAAGTTAACAATACATAGTATTCTAATATATAAATAAATTTATTTCAGTTTAAATTAATTTATCCTCAATTTTTTTTATTCTCAATTTCAAATTCTTTATGAATTGGTTGAATCTCAGTTTAAATTTGTTTATTCTCAATTTGAAATTGAAATTTAAAATTGAAATAAAACTGAATATTTCCTTATAAATTGGTTTATTCTTAATATGAAGTTAACAATGCATAGTATTCTAAAATCTAAATAAATTTATTCCAATTTAAATTGGTTTATTCTCAATTATTTATTCTTCTTATTTATTGGTTTATTCTCAATGTAAAGTTAACTATGCAAAGTATTCTAAAACCTCAATAAATTTATCTCAATTTAAATTCTCAATTATAAATTGCTTATAAATTTGTTTAATCTTAATTCGAATTGTTTTATTCTCAATTTGAAACTGTTTATACATTTTTTGAATTGGTTTATTCTCAATATAAAGTTATCAATACATTGTATTCTAATATATAAATAAATTTATCTCTATTGAAATTAATTTATCCTCAATTTTTTTTATTCTCAATTTTAAATTGCTTATGACTTTGTTTATTCTCAATTTGAATTTGTTTATTCTCAATTTAGAGCTGTTTTTTTCCTTAAGAGTTGGTTTATTCTCAAAATAAAGTTAACAATGTATAGTATTCTAAAATCGAATAAATTTATCTCAATTTTAATCATAACTACGTAAATTGTTTTTTAATTGCGCTAAGCATCGCATCATTCCATGACCAAATAGATTATACACAAAACTATTTAATGCTACGCACCACCACTAACCTGATGGTTGCGTAAGAATAAAATAACTTATTAGCATGCAAATTGCTAGTATAATAATCCATTATAATGCTTCTAACTGTTTTTTTGACGTATAAGAAACTGTCAGCTTAGTGTCGATCACGTTCAACCAGTTCTATTACCACACAGCAGGAATCAAACCAAAAACAGCGGTTAGTAGAAAAATCCACAATAAATTTAAATTAAAAATTAGGAAAAAAAAATTTTATGTTATTGTAAGTATCCGACACTTTATCTATTAATTCAATTAATAATTAAATTAAATCGAATTTAATTAAACTGATTGATTTGTGTGATATTCAAGCAAATTATTTTATGTTGAATTTTTCGTTTCAAACATCTGCATGCTGGTATGTGCAGCTGAACATACAGATTGCTCTTTAATTAAATGATAAGATCTATCTTAATTTATCTAACCTTTGCCTTTGCAAAGTTTACGACTAATTTCACAGCCAGCTTGAAAGCTACTAAAACAATATTTTCCCTTTTTGTTTACTTGGAAAAAGGGGTTATGTAACCCAAATCTGGGTTTGTGGCTATATGAAACTGATCAGCTTAAATAGATCCTGGATATGTCTCACATTGTTTATTTTTATTGCTTGAGAACAGACCACTATTTGAATTTTTTACTACAAATGACAATTTTTTTAAATTTAGCACTTTACTATGTAATCTAATAACGGATGCCAATGATTGAACATTATTTTCTTACGTTGGTAAGGTCTTTAAATTCTTAAAGTTGGCAACGTGACACATCACATATAAATTCAAAACAAATGTCTTTCCGTTGGTGACATAACCTATATGAAGACGATTGACAAATGACAGGTTGCACTACCAACTGATTCAGTCGTGCCAATCGGTATAATGCAATGTTACTAAATTTTTTCCATGCTTGAAACTAGATTCTACCAAAGAATTAAATCGAAAAATCGGAAAAAAATATATCCGTAGAAAATATTGCATATTTTAGATATGTGTTTCAGACAAAAATCGTAATGTAGTTAATTGCCAACTTGGTTGTCCAACCAACAAACGTCTGATAGTGTTTTTTGTCAAATTAGCATATTAATTGACACTTGAAAGTAGAAGAGGCTTGGTTTTAAGTAAAAAGCTTTTGCTAATTTACAAAGTATTACATTTTTCCTGAATAAAATGTATTTAAATTGATGTAAGCCCATCCTAGCTTGAGAAAATTCATTCAAACAAAATTGGTTAAAAACTGTTGAGTCTAAGTGCTAACAAAAAGTGTCTGAGTCTATTTGAGCAAATTTGCTGGTTTCGATTTTGTTTATAACATTTTTATCTAAGCAAAGTCAGCTTAGCTCTTATTGTCTAAAAGTAAACAATAATAAAACAAATAGTATTTTCAGATGTTTACAGACCTTTCTGCCACACTCCCTAAACCCGACTAATCTGTTTTGTATGCTTAAAAGGGTTTACTTAATGCTTACGAACGCAAAATTAAATTAGAACGCCACCAAATAATGCACATATTGTATGGATAACCATGTTGAAAATTATTTTTTTTTTGTGTTTATTTATTACTTTCACCTTATTAAGCCTACGTGGCAAAAAGGCATTATTTATTTAAGGCACTTATTATGCCTCTGTAACAGCATTATCTATCTGACCGCGAGGGCTGCTCCTATCGGATTATGAGATATTTACTACAGAGTTATGGTCATCCGCTATCATTTTGCGGTGGGCATGGTCATTATCATTTAATTTACGACACCAGCCACCCAGCTACAACCCTTATTAATTTATTAAAAATTAATAAACGTTTTAGGCCAAGCGCCAGTTAAGCCATGCTTGGACAATGGACAATAATAGTATATTACACTACAAGGGCAGAAAGTTGAGATTCCTGCACTGGGCTCTCAAATTTCTGCCCGTGTAGTGTATACTAGTTTTCTTGCTACTCGAGTCGAACGTACGTGGTTTCGGCTGCGATTCCGCGGCAGAAAGTGTATCTTTCATGCAGCGGTAGAGCTGCATGAAAGCACTTTCGACTGGAGTAGCATGAAAACTTTTTTTTTTGTTCACTTTTTCTCTGATATCTAAACCATTAGAATTTTTCTTAGCAATTCCAAATACGGTTCCGGATAAATTAAATAATGCGCGTTGTGATATAAAATGGCGTATCTGGTCGAATGATTGTTCTACGCCACTTATCTCTGTTATATCATTGTTTAATCCGCTGGTGTTGTCTCTTATTTTATCTTCAAAATTGTCTCTGAGAAAAACTAATAGAAAAATAGTTTAGAAATTTTAAAAGTGAGAAAAAATAACAAAAGAAGAAAGACGTTTTTTTTTTACTTTTGGTTCAAATGGGTCATTATTTTTTATAGATTTTGATAAAATAGTTGAAAATGGTGGATTCGCGAAATACAAAAACTGTTCTATGACAGTCGCTACTATCTTAATCTTCAAAAGTAAGAAGAAAAAACAAAAGAAGAAGGACGTTTTCCTTAAATTTTGGCTCAAATAGGATCTTATTTTGTGATATTTTATAGATTTTGATAAAAATGTTGAAAAATGGTGGATGCGCCAAATGCAAAATTGTTAGTAACAAGTTCTAGGACAGTCGCTACTACCTTAATCTTCAAAAGTAAGAAGAAAAAACAAAAGAAAATAGACGTTTTTTTTCAATTTTGGTTTAAATTAGTCATAATTTTGTAAAATATCATAGATTTTGATAAAAATGTTTAAAAATGACAAATGCGCCAAATGCAAAATTGTTAGTAACATGTTCTAGGACAGTCGCTACTATCTTAATCTTCAAAAATAAGAAGAAAAACCAAAAGAAAAAAGACGTTTTTGTTCAATTTTGGTTTAATTGAGTCATTATTTTGTAATATTTTAATTTTTTTATAAAAAATGTCAAAAATGGTGGATGCGCCAAGTATTAATTTTTTAATAAATTCTTCTATGACAGTCGCTACTATCTTAATTTTCAAAAATTAGAAAAAAAAACAAAAGAAGAAAGACGTTTTTCTTCAATTTTATTATAAATTAGTTATTATTTTGAAAATAAATTATTTATTTTTACAATATAGTTGAAAAATGGTAGATGCGCCAAATACAAAATTGTTAGTAACATGTTCCAGAACAGTAGCTACTATCTTAATCTTCAAAAGTAAGAAGAAAAAACAAAAGAAAAAAGACGTTTTTCTTCAATTTTATTATAAATAAGTTATTATTTTGTAAATTTATTATTTATTCTTACAATATAGTTGAAAAATGGTAGATGTGCCAAATACAAAATTGTTAGTAACATGTTCTAGAACAGTCGCTACTATCTTAATCTTCAAAAGTAAGATGAAAAAACAAAAGAAAAAAGACGTCTTTCTTCAATTTTATTATAAATTAGTTATTATTTTGAAAATAAATTATTTATTTTTACAATATAATTGAAAAATGGTAGATGCGCCTAATACAAAATTGTTAGTAACATGTTGTAGAACAGTCGCTACTATCTTAATCTTCAAAAATAAGAAGAAAAAACAAAAGAAGAAAGACGTCTTTCTTTCATTTTGGTTCAAATCACTCATTATTTTGTAAAATATCATAAATTTTAATAAAAATGTTCAAAAATGGTGAATGCGCCAAATACAAAATTGTTAGTAACATGTTCCAGAACAGTCGCTACTATCTTAATCTTCAAAAGTAAGATGAAAAAACAAAAGAAAAAAGACGTTTTTCTTCAATTTTATTATAAATTAGTTATTATTTTGAAAATAAATTATTTATTTTTACAATATAGTTGAAAAATGGTAGATGCGCCAAATACAAAATTGTTAGTAACATGTTCCAGAACAGTAGCTACTATCTTAATCTTCAAAAGTAAGAAGAAAAAACAAAAGAAAAAAGACGTTTTTCTTCAATTTTATTATAAATTAGTTATTATTTTGAAAATAAATTATTTATTTTTACAATATAATTGAAAAATGGTAGATGCGCCTAATACAAAATTGTTAGTAACATGTTGTAGAACAGTCGCTACTATCTTAATCTTCAAAAATAAGAAGAAAAAACAAAAGAAGAAAGACGTCTTTCTTTCATTTTGGTTCAAATCACTCATTATTTTGTAAAATATCATAAATTTTAATAAAAATGTTCAAAAATGGTGAATGCGCCAAATACAAAATTGTTAGTAACATGTTCCAGAACAGTCGCTACTATCTTAATCTTCAAAAGTAAGATGAAAAAACAAAAGAAAAAAGACGTTTTTCTTCAATTTTATTATAAATTAGTTATTATTTTGAAAATAAATTATTTATTTTTACAATATAATTGAAAAATGGTAGATGCGCCAAATACAAAATTGTTAGTAACATGTTGTAGAACAGTCGCTACTATCTTAATCTTCAAAAGTAAGATGAAAAAACAAAAGAAAAAAGACGTTTTTCTTCAATTTTATTATAAATTAGTTATTATTTTGAAAATAAATTATGTATTTTTACAATATAATTGAAAAATGGTAGATGCGCCAAATACAAAATTGTTAGTAACATGTTGTAGAACAGTCGCTACTATCTTAATCTTCAAAAATAAGAAGAAAAAACAAAAGAAGAAAGACGTCTTTCTTTCATTTTGGTTCAAATCACTCATTATTTTGTAAAATATCATAAATTTTAATAAAAATGTTCAAAAATGGTGAATGCGCCAAATACAAAATTGTTAGTAACATGTTCCAGAACAGTAGCTACTATCTTAATCTTCAAAAGTAATAAGAAAGACATTTCTCTTTAATTTTGGTTCAAATGAGTCATTATTTTGTAATATTTTATAGATTTTTACAATATAGTTGAAAAATGGTGAATGCGCCAAATACAACTTTTTATTAAATTGATCTATGGCGGTCACTACCGTTCTTAATTTTTGAAAATAAAAAAAAAATTGCAAAAAAAAGTCGTTTTTCTCCAATTTTGTTTCAAATAAGTCATTATTTTGCAATTTTTTACAAATATAGTTAAAAAATGGTAGATGCCCTGAATACAATTTTTTTATTAAATTGTTCTATGACAGTCGCTACCATTCTTAATCTTTGCAAATGAAGAAAAAACAAAAGAAAACAGACGTTTTTCTCCAATTTTGTTTCAAAAAAGTCATTGTTTTGTTATATTTTTACAAATATAGTTAAAAAATAGTGCATGCGCCAAATATATTTTTTTTAGAAAATTGTTCTAAGGCAGTCTCTACCATTCTTAATCTTCAAAATAAAGAGAAGATATCAAAAAGAAGAGATTTTTTTTCAATTTCGGTTCAAATAAGTCATTATTTTGTAAAAATGCTGCAAATGGTGCAAGCGCCAAATATATATTTTTTTGCAAATTGTTCAATGGCAGTCGCTACCATTCTTAATCTTCAAAATAAAGAAAAGATATCAAAAAGAAGAGATTTTTCTTTAATTTCAGTTTAAATAAGTCAGTATTTTGTAAAAATGCTGCAATGGTGCATGCGCCAAATATATTTTTATTAGACAATTGTTCTATGGCAGTCGCTACCATTCTTAATCTTTAAAAATGAAGAAAAATAGCAAAAAAAAGACGTTTTTTTCTCATTTTGTGTCAAATACGTCATTATTTTGCAATATTTTTACAAATGTAGTATAAAAAATGATGGATGCGCCAAATACAATTTTTTCAGTGAATTGTCCCATGTCAGTTAGTCTTCAAAAGTGAGCAAAACTAACAAAAAAACATCGTTTTTCTTCAATTTTGCTAATCTAGTTCTAAGCTTGTAAAAAAAAGCAAAATGTTTCCAAGCAATTGCTTCCTTTTAACACAATTTATAAGTTTGCCGTATAATTAGGCCTCATTGTAATTCTAATGTGTGTAATGCCTTATAATTTACCCATCATCGTCGTATGTGGTTTTTCACGGTTTGTGCACAAAAATAAACACTGCCATTATTCGAATGCCCTCTATTTAAAAATGTTTACTCAACATAACTCGACACAATTCTGTAAATAATAATAATAATTCAACCTTTAGTATAAATAGAAATTGTGTAACATGATTGTTTAGGCCTTTAAATATTAAAAAAAATAAAAAAGACAGTAATGTAATCATTGACTGCCGTTTCGTACTAATTAATCACAACGGCAACTTTAGCGCCACCCTGTCTGATTTTTATTTTTCTGACAGCTTTAACTGTCTTTACATTTTTAAACCTTAACAATATTTAATCCTAGCTAGGAAAATATGGCCACACTCACCATTTTCCTCGAATATTTTCTGAAAACTTTTCATGAGACGCTTGAGGAAGTTTGTAGTTTTAAACGAAATTCCAGAGTTAATAACTCCGAGAAACTTTTAATCATATCCTTGTCAAAGTTCTGTGACAGTTTACATTTCTTATTCTCCCATCCCATTTTCTGGAGGAATAAGCTTTCTGGATAATTAATCCGGGATAGCTTTTGTGCTACGTTGCCAATATGTCAAAAAAGTATCATTTTCGGCATGAGGAGATTTTTGTCCAACAACAACTTTCTATAATTAATCATTAGCGGCTCCGGCTATTTGTCGACTGCGTGTTGTGCGGTTGTTTCCTAAAAGATTTATTAACTCCCTTAACCGTCGACATATTGTAACTCTCATTCCGATGCATTGCTAGATTCGCCCCCTATCAGGTCAACTCCGGTCACTTTTATAAAACTGGGCCATCTAGAATTCCGATAAACAACACGGCTGTTGGTCCACAAAGACATTTACGCATTGGCCCCTTCTCACCCCCATGGCCGTTCCATAACGATAAACTACCCGGATTTATTAAGTTCCGTGCGTTTGAAATTATACTTTCTGCACTCCCTACCTGGAAAGCCCTTAAATAAAAACCCTTAAAAATTTTCAATTGGAGATGAGCCGTGACAGAGCTGTCATTTGAAAAAATCTGTCACAGCTCCTTCTATTGCTGTGTTGCGTAGGCACACTTGAGTTACCTACTTAAATTTTCCATTCACAATCGAGTAGTTCAAATGCAACTAAATTGATTATATGTATATATATATATATATATATATATACATCCTTATACCCAACCTGAGCCATTTGAAGTTTCATACCATTCTGATCCACCCTTTAAATCAAACATTACAGCATTTAACTTGGTGTATATTGACTACTATTAATTTGTTTATTTTATTTTTTTCATATATACATGTAAAATGTTAATTTTAAAAAAATTTATTTTTTGAATTTTATACGAATTTTTTCATACAATTCTGACCCATTCTGTTTTGACCATTCTGATCCATTTACGAGTATATTCATTTTTTCTTAGTTTTCATACTATTATGAGCCAGTATATTAATAGCAGGAAAATCATACAATTCTGATCCCATAAAATTTAGAAGCAATTGAAAACTTTAAAAAGATTATATTATTGCAAATTTTTTTTTTCTATGGAAAAATTTGTTTTGTTTTAGTAATTTTTATTTTTTTCGGTAAATTTATTGTTTTTGAATTCTGAAATTTTGATCTAAGAATTAAAAAAGATTTATTTTGGTTTTATTGACCAATAACTTCTTTAGACTCAAATTAAAAATTACTTTATGAAGTTTTTAGCATACATACGTAGAAAAGGATTCTTATATGTTTGCAAATAGGAAGTGAGTTTTATTATCCATCGGTGGTTTTCTTGTTCCAAAACCTAACCAAATGTGTTTATAATAATTTTTTGAGTGAGGTGTATATACATTTCCTATTGTATTGTACACCATTGGCCTATATTTTATTCTAAGATTACATTCATTCTTACAAATTTTAAAATATTGAGATTTTTTATCTAGGAGGCTAGAAAATGTTGCTGTTGTAGCAACAGCAACTTTGATTATGTCAATTTAACAACGGTATCTGAAAAGGTAATTTTCAAAATATGATTGAATATAGATTAATTTAATAAGATTAATATTTAATGCCTAATTATCATATTTTTTTATGAGCAATTGCTCACAAAATATCAATGATGCTAATGATCAAAATTTTTTTTATTGAAATTTCATCATTGACAGAAATAAATTTAAAAATAATATGTTTGTTCGCAACAATTTGTTTATTTTTGACGACTTTTGACTTCAATCCCCGCCTCAAAAATGTCAAGTCTAAAATTAAGTGCTGCCAACCAAAATAAGAAAAAATAACTACGTATCTCTAATTAGAGGGGGACAAATTGAAACTAGAGGATAAGCGTTTTTTTCGGTAGAAGACTTGTTCTATTACCGCTTTATTTTGGGGTTTAATTTCTTTATCGACTATCAAAATTATATAGCTCGTGTGTCAAAATTCATGTTTTGAAGACGTTGTTTGGAAAATGGCCGACGCCGCCATGATACTTTTTCTGAAATTTGTAAATTTTTAATTTGTTTTTAAGATTTTTTTTATAAATTGAGTTATTATAATTGAGAAATTTTTTTAATTTTTTTTATTTGTTGTAAATATTTCAGTACTGGAGGTATAATTATTTAATTTTTATGTAAGATATTTGTAATTAGAATTCCAGTTCATTTAATTAATTATGATTTATTAAATATCGTTCATTGTTGGCTGTGTATATATTCCAAAATCTTACTGGTTGAGCCTTTTTTTTTTTGCTAGCCAATAAATAGGTCGTTGTCAACCTATAGGCAAAATTTAGATAACAAGTGGCGCTCAAAACTCAAGTAAGGTCACTCTTGCCAATTTATTTTACATCTGAAGATCCACGACCAAAGCTGAGCTAGTACGAATCAAGCCTTTAGAGGTCATATGAGCCCTTATCAAAAGAAAGGGTTACAATGTCAAAAAAAGTAAAATATCAATTCTTGTGTTAATTTATTCAATTATTACACAATTTGCTTCACTTACTTTACTTATACACACTAAAATTTAATTATAGTTTGATCAATTATGAATTTTCATACCTCCACGTATTGTGATTTTTAATAAAAAAATCTTTTTATGGTCTGTTTTTTTGTGCTAGTTTTTAGTATAATTATTAAAATCATAAGAAAAATAAATAAAGCAATTATCCACTATCAATATTTTGAACTTGCAGCGCAGCTTATACAAAAATGTTCAAGCTAAATGCGCGTTCGTTACTTAAATGCTTGAAGAAACCTTAATTTCGGTTCTAATTCTGGTAAAAATGGTTAGGTTTCAGGTATAAATGAGGATGCAGCTCCGTTCCTTGAAAAAGTTTTGCAAAAGTTTCAAATTCTTTACGATCATATAATCCAAATGTTTAAAAAAATCTTTTAAACATTTTAAATAAGACATTTGTCTTATCATGTCCAAATCAAAAACAAAAAATAAAAAATATAGGTGAAACAAGTTTTCAATTATTAAATAATAATAATAATTTACTTTGCTCTCGCAAACGCTTTTTGTTTTACTTTCAAACCAAAATTTTTAATTTTATTTACTTTTTATTTTGATAATAATAATAATGCTTCGTCTTCTACACATAAAACTATTTCAACGTTTAATTAAGTTCTGAAATTATCATAAAAACAAATTTTATTTCGCCTACAAATAATAATTTAATCAGAGTCACACTGATCGCAGTGCGCCATTTATCATTTATCCGTAATTTTCATTACAAATTTTTAACAAAGAATAAATTGAATAAATTACGAACTAAAGTTAACAATAAACAATTCAGATTGTTTCGATAAACATCAGTGACGCGACGTGTAACAGTTCGAGAGTCTGATCGAGTACCCAGCCGGTTCGTGCGAGTTGGAAATGTGAACGGCGAGGCGAGTCAAGACTTTTTTTAAAATTTTTTGTGCTAAGATTATAAAAGCTAAAACAATGTTTTCCCCAGCTGTAGGGGTTGGGATTTCCAAGGTGTAAAGTCCTATGTTAAATTTCTGAACCAAATTTATTTCGAAAAAGCTATGCACTCAAGTGTTGTAAAGTAGATAATAATAAATATGAAATTTCCAAAATTCTCCTAATATTTTGGTCATAATAATAATATTTATTAATTTGAACAATTTCAAACATTACTAATTTATATGTAAAAACTAAAGACCTTAGACAACGATAGCCAATGCTATGGGTGATCCTTATGTGCAAAATCACTAATTTGAGAATTTAGAATAAATTATTTTAAAAGATCTTGTAGATATAATAGCATTAATAGCATCATGCTAATAAAAAAAAAATACTTTTTATATCAGCAGCTAGTGCTGCATAAATTCTGTGCTTTTTAAATATTTGACGGAGTTAAAAATTAATCAAAAAATTATAATAAAAAAAAATATGATTTTGTTGTAACGCAAACGCACTTTCCAGTCGTTTCTATCATTTAGCATTATTTTTTTGTTCTATTCTTCTATTTCTTTCATGAACCCGGCGTGGGTCCGGTCCGGTACAGTGGTTTTCTTCTTTATCCCTTGCACCCTTGCAGCAAGAAAATAATAAAACCATAAACCAACATGCCTTTGTCTGGCCTCTGGCCTGGGCCTAAACCGGCACGCGTGCATGGCGTCCAGCACGATTTCATCCTGTCTCTTGGAAATTCCCACCTTTTTTGTCTAATTGAGTAATTTCTAATATTTCTATTGTCTAATGTCGGTAATATCACTAATATCTGGCTGAATGTCTGCTACAGTTATGCAAGTCAAAAATTTTGCTTGTATATTTTGTTTTTGACTATTTTGGCCTAATTCAAGTTATGAATTTTACAGTGATTAAATTATTAATCTATCTGATTTAATAAAAGCGCTATAAATTGGTGTCTTTGTTTATACTTAGTTAAATTATATAGGTCAGGTATAAAGTATGACGTATGATAAGCTATTTATTAATAATTTGAATAATAATAATGTAATAATGCTAATAACAAAATTAAATCATTATGGAGAAAGGTATCCGTCCTTGATTAAAGAGTTAAAGTTAAAGACGATCTCGGTCTCGTGGTCGTAACTCTCGTGTCTCTTAAATTATAAACGATTCATTTGGCATCTCAAATCTCTATCTCAAATCTCATCATTCTCATCTACTCAATCCGCAATCTAGTTCTTTACGAACGATTCCCTAAAACACGAACTAGTTTCTCAAAAAGAACTATTAAGCCCACCACTACACTATAAACAACTAAAATTGACGTCACTCATCTTATATAAGGTAGTGACAACCTCCTAAGGGTAGTAACAGATTTGTGACTAATATTTTTCAAAAGCATCTTTTTCCGTTGCACAAATCACCAACCTTAGATAAATTCGATTACAAATTTGATAAATTAATCTATTGTCTTAATTTTATTAATTGAAGTTAACCGTCTGAGAGTGAATTTCTACACAGTAAACCAATCATATTTTTAAAATGTTTAACAATTTGTCAAAATAATAAGATTTTCTCTATATAAATTATTGATAAATTCATTTCTATCAAGATAAACATTTCTAAAAAAAATTGTTTATTAAAAGTATGAACAATACAATTGCTCATAAAATTTTTTAACAATAATTATATCACATTAAAATGTTTCTTATAGATTTTAATACTCAATTTAATTACCGTTAAAACTGGGAAATCTCTCTCATAAAATCCCGTAAATGCAAATTTGTAATTTTTATTATTACAAAAGCACTTTTATTTAATTAGAAAAAACTTATTTATTTTTTAACAAAGAAATAGTTGGTTTATAGATCGTAGTAGAATTGATTATTTGTTCAAAACTAAAGTTAATTCTTTACCTGATTGGTTGAATTTGCGTGAGCAGAGAATAAAACGTTTTAATTTTGACTTTTATTGTTTAATTAACTATTTTAGTTTAATTTACTTTCTGTAACCTCACCTGAAATAAATGCGTTTTTTAATCAATTAATTGCAGTTAAATATCTAAAAGCAAAACATTTTAACAAATAATTTAAAATTGGTTTAAAATAATTTGTTACGTTATTGGTTAAGTCTTTTTGAATGGGTAATCAAAAATCTAACATGTGAATTTATTAATAATTACTATATATTTAAACACATGACTATATAATTTGATGCTGATACAATAAAAATAACGAACCTTACATATTGTTGGAAAAATCTTTGAATTTTCTCATGGTTTTTGTAAAGTTGTTAATTACTGATTTTGTAAAATCTGACAAAATATAAACAAATGCGGGGTTTATAGAATTTACTAGCTATGTTTAAAAAATATTAATGTAAAAACATTGTTTAAAAATGAAAACTAAAAACTTTATAAAATCATATTGTTATTACTGCACAATTTTATAATATTAAAGTCGACTACGTGTTTTGTAACACTTGGTCAAGCTCAAGCTGCAAGTGTTTTTGTTAAAACATGATACATTTTATCTTCATCGTTCTTCCCCTCTAAAGTCATTCATTTAAAAATGAGATCGCCGGTTTTGCCAGCAAAAATGGTCCAGGTATAAAAATAAGGGTGCAGCTCCGTTCCTTGAAAAAGTTTTCCAAAGGTTTGAAATGCTTTACGATCATATAATCCAGATGTTTAAAAAAATCAGACAAGTACCAACAATTTATTAATGATACCGTTACACTTGTATTATTTAAAATCTAAATCAAAAATATAAAATCAAAAATAAAAGTGAAACAAATTTTCAATTATTGAATAATAATAATATTTTACTTTGCTCTAGCAAACGCGTTTTGTTTTACTTTCAAAACAAAATTTTTAATATTATTAACTTTTTAATTTTATTAACTTTTTATTTTGATAATAATAATGCTTTGTCTTATATTAAATATAAAACTATTTCAACTTTTAATTAAAAGTTCTAAAATTATCATAAAAAAAAATTTATTTCGTCTAGAATAAATAATTTTATCAGAGTCACACTGATCACAATGGGTCATTTACTATTTAAACGTAATTTTCATAACAAATTTTAACAGAGACTAAATTAAATAAATTACAAATTAAAGTTAACAATAAACAATCAAGATTGTTTAGATAAAAACCAGTGACGTGACGTGTAACAGTTCGAGAGTCTGATCGAGTACCCAGCCAGTTGATGCGAGTTGGAAATGTGAACGGCGAGGCGAGTCGAGACTTTTTATCAAATTTTTTAAAGTGCTCTAAACAATTGATATTGACGTCTCTAATCTCATAAAAGGTAGTGATAACCCCCTAAGGGAAGAAACACGGGAGATATGCTCCTTAACACAGACAGGCGACTGATTAATTACTACGTCGCTAATTAATTTATTGTAATTAATTAATTAGCAATTAATCAATCAAATCTAAACCTTGTCCGACAACACATTAGCAATATCAATATTAAAAATCATACTAAAAATTATCAGTAAAAATAAAAAAAACCAAATGTCTTTAGGTCAGGTTAGATTAGGTCAGTGTTGCGTTTAGTTGAACGCAATGCTTATTGCGCTCAATGCTATATATTTACCTACTATGCTTTTTTGTAAAAAAGCATAGTAGGTAAATATATAATTTAGGTATACAGTGTGATGATAAAGTTTGGAACAAAAATAGCTGCTTTGTAGGTTGTTTTAAAAAAAACACTTTGAAAAGTTATAACGGAAAATTTTTATTTATGACGTCAATTGTTTATGAGCGATGACGTCATTATCAATTTTTTTAAATGAAAAACCCATTTTATTATCTGTTTTGATATTGATACGTTACATGACAATTCTTTTGACAAAAAAGCATACTAGCTTTAAAAATTAAAATCTTAAACAGTAAAAATAACAATTAAACAAAAAAACAAACAAGATTTAATGCAAATATTTGAACTATTTGCCACCAACCATTTGGCTTTGACCGACACGAGTGTGAACACTTTGTACATTACGCTAAAATATGTCGGGCTTATATCTATTGATATGTTTAGTGTTATTTTCTCAGAATAATTGTTATGTAAGATTTCAATTTTTTACATTATTATTCCAGAAGTCAAAAGGTCTCTAAGGCAAAACTGATAAAAATAAAAAAAATTGAGATTGTTATTTAAAAAAATTGATCATGACGTCATTGCTTAGAAACAATTGTCGAGTAATCGAGTGTTTTTTTTTTTTAGCTTATGAATTTTGTTCCAAACTTAATCATCACACTGTATAAACTATGAATATTTTTATTATTATTATTATTTATTATAATAATAATAATATTGATTTAGAATAAATATATTTATATTGAGTAAGGTTTGATTGTAAAAAAATATTTTTTAATTAAACGAGTAACGAGATGCAAGATCAATAGATGAGAGAGGTACTAGCAAAAATGTCGCAATATTAATTTGCTATTCATTACTAACACAAAACATACCAAATTATATAAGAGAAGTACAAAAGGCTCAGTTTATGACGAAACGACTGTATTTTGTATACAAAACATATACAGTCAGGTCGATAGCAGCGCCACCAACTGTTGAAGCGGAATTTGCTGGAACTAAAAACTGAGGTTTCTATCAAAGCTGACCCATTTTAAAACTTGTTGTAGACGCTCCAGAAATGATATCTGATCGTTCTGTAAGGGTCTGCAAACCTGAGCCATATATATGGCTCAGGTTTGCAAAAGTGGATCAGGATGTACCGCTCGAGAACATAGTATAGGCTCAGCTTTGTATGAAAGCGCTATATATATATATATATATAATATATCTGTACATAAAACAGCATACGTACCTCGTACGTTAACAAAATTCATCAATTGTTTCGCTCTCTTTCTGGACTCGTCAGGCACGTATAGTAGCGCAAAAGTCACTTTTAATGCAATAAATATAACAGACAGAGCACGGTAAATAAATTTGTTTACTTAAATATATAAGCTGTTTGGTTTAAGTTGGTCCCAAAGAGAAGAAAAAGTATTAGGCACTATTCGAGTCAAAATAAAATTAAACATCAATAATGACATTGACATTCAACGCAATTATTTTTTTGACAGTGATGTTATACCAACCCTTAAAACATATTTATAAAAGCACTAGTGCTTTAATAGATATCTATAAAAAACACCAAACTGAAAACACTAATAAGCTTACTTAAGACTCAAATCCAAAAAATGTTGTTTACTAATGTTTGCACAAGCAATGATAAAAGGCGTATAACTAATACAACTGCATAAAAAACATCTAAAGCGGTATTATCAGGTGATCTGGCAAGCCATCTAACTAGACCACGTGTTCTAATCCACTACTGACCAAATATTTTTTAAAAAAAAATTTATAATTGGTACTTAATGTTGCTTTCCATATGTGTTTTTTAATTAATTTTTTTTTAACTGAGCTGTAATCAGTACATAATTTGAAAAATTGCTTATTTGATCTACCAGAGCTCCAAAATATACAGTTCCTTCTATTATTGTGTTGCGTAGGCGCACTTATGCCTACATTTTACCTACTTAAAATTTTTATTCACAATCGAGTAGTTCAAATGCAACTAAATTGAATTTATTTAAAATTTATTAATTCGAGCTTCTTACTCCCGTGCTACCGCTTACATATAAGAAAAAATGCAAAAGTTTTTGCTTCTTTGCGAGTAGTGAAAGAATATTAAGATCACCGAAAAAAGCAAAAAAACAAGGGAGGAACAGATATAAAGAAAGTAGCTACATTAATCGAGGAGAATAAGTTAACAAAAGATAGTAAAGAAGATAAAAAAGAAATAAATAATGAGTTTAAATAAACAATAAACTGAGATGAGAAGAACCTAAAAGTAAAACATTAAAAAAAATAGATATTTAAAAAAATTGCAGAAAAAAAAGTAAGAAAAGTAATATAGCAATAACTGAAAATAACGCAAGAAAAAAAATTAAAAAAGTGGTAAAGACGGTAATACAAGAGTGGCACTAAATAGGTAACGAAAAATGCTAGTGGAACTCCCAAGACTGGAAAGCGAAAAAAAATGTTATGACATAATGAAAAAAGAAACAATTAAGAACATCTACATTGATAAAAATGTAACAAAGAAGAGTAAAAAAGTTTAAAATTAAATTGAAAGAAATTGCAAGGAACAAAAACAAAAGATAGATATCGAAAGGAAAAATGTGTAAATAGAATGAGAAAGACTTAAAACTGCGAGATAAAAAGAAGAGAGGAAAAAGAGACAATTAAGAAGACATAGACAAATATACAATAGAAACAGAGATGACCAGCAGAATAAAATTAAATAAAAAAAAATACAAGAAAAAAAAAGAATACTGCTGTTAAAAGTAACAAAATTTAAAAAAATTTTTTTTTGAAACTACTTAAAATTATTTGATATAATGGGTTTAGTAGAAGCAAAAAAACTAGAAAAAATAAAAAAATAAGTTACCAACCGAATTCAAGTGAAAAAACAAAGAGAGAAAGAAAAAGACCAAGAGAGGAAAGAACAAGAGGGACAGACTCAAAGAGAAAAATATCGAAATAAACAAAATGTGGTAAAAATAATGACAATATGCAGCAAAGAGATAAAAAAAATAATAAAAAGCATACAAAAGAATGTATACATATCGGAGGAAAAGCATTTTAACGAAAGCATAGACGAGAAAAAAGGAAAAAGAGATAAGAGGAAGAAAACTAAAGAAAATCGAAAAATTTTTAATGGAATGGATAGAAAAAAAGATAGAAGGTATAGCAATAAGCAAGGGGATAAAGAAAAGGAATGGACGTATGTAGGCAATATGGGAGAACTAGTGATAGACTTTAAAACAGGGGACAATTATCATCCTATAGAAATAAGCATAGAAGATAGAAAACACCAAAAAGGAGATAAAAAAAAAACAATTAAAGTATGGGACAAACAAGACGTCGAAGAATACAGAAGAAACCTCGAAACCGTTAGATTCGAGGAGCAAAAAGTAGAAAAGATAAAAGTGAAACTGAAAGAAAAATCAGAAAAAACAGCAACAAAAATAAGCTGAAAAAAGAGAAGAACAAAAAAAATTAATAGTAGGATAAAGAATGCTACCAGCTAAAAAAAGAAACCACAAAAACGCTAAAGGAGTTTAAAAAGAAAACAAGTTAATAGAAGCCAAAAAAAAAAAATAAAAAAAAGATGTCTGAAGATCAAAAAAGAAGAAAAAGAAATAAAAGCTATTAAAGCCCAAAATGTCTTTTATCGCAATTTTTGTGTATCACATGATTATCTAAAATTAAAAAGATCATTGCAACCTATATCGGTAAAATTGAGCATGTTTCGTTCTTATTGGAACTCTTCAGCAAGTGCCTGTTACTTTTGCAATCTGCTAAAACGAGCGACACCTATTAGAAGCTAAAGATTTTTTCTACTCAACTTTTTATGCAAATAGGTTATACTCTAAATGATAGAATGTCAATGTTGATAGATACAATTTGAAATAAAAAGTACATCGCTGATCTGTTTATCTGTGTCTGCAAGCTCACTTGATGCCTCTTTTAGGTCATTTTTTCACTCATTTTTTTCTAAAAAATCCGACTATTATAATATATTTTATTTGTTTTAAGCTCTCCTACGCTAATTATTCTTCTGCTTCTATTTCTAGATTTTCTACTCAGTTGTTTTTTCAATAGTTTTCATTCCAGTTGTACTCTTTTGTTTCTTTAATTGTTTTGTTATTATCTTTTTGTTGTTTTTACGTGCTGAATTGTTTTATGAGACTTTTTTTGTTTGCCAATACAAATCTACGAAAAAGCATTCTAATTATGGAAAAAAAAGCGGTGAATTTAGATGGCATGTTCTATGAGTGTTGACACCTTGCTGCTTCCTTGAAGATGTTGTTAAAATTGAAGAAAAAAAGTGGTAAATCTGACGTTTAAGCCGTTTTCAAGATGGAGGAATTATCGCTATCATAAAAGTCCACTCTTTAAATGTGTTCGGGTACAGTTAAGCGGCATAACATTGATAAATACAGCGTTATTAAACTAACTAATGTTATTAAATAATTATAAGGTAATTTCGTTATCTTTGACAAGATCAGATTAATTACCAGTGCCGTAATGATACGTTTCGGACTCATCATAATTCTGCTGCTGCTAGATTAAAATGATATATGACAATCTTCCATTCTACATAAATATAGAGTACTGTACAATTTTTAAATCTGTTAACAATTTTAAATTAGATAATCTTTATCTTACGGTTAAAGCATAGAAAAAGAACGAAAAAAAAATTTTATTCAAATTAGATAATCTTTATCTTTTTTGAAGCATACAGAAAGATCGACAAAAAAATTTAATTAAAATTAGATAATCTTTATCTTTTTTTTAAAGCATACAGAAAGATCAAAAAAAAATAATTAAAATTAGATAATCTTTATCTTACTGTTAAAGCATAGAAAAAGAACGAAAAAAAAATTTTATTCATATTAGATAATCTTCATCTTTTTTTGAAGCATACAGAAAGATCGACAAAAAAATTTAATTAAAATTAGATAATCTTTATCTTTTTTTTAAAGCATACAGAAAGATCAAAAAAAAATTAATTAAAATTAGATAATCTTTATCTTACTGTTAAAGCATAGAAAAAGAACGAAAAAAAAATTTTATTCAAATTAGATAATCTTTATCTCATTTTTAAGCATACAGAAAGATCGACAAAAAAATTTAATTAAAATTAGATAATCTTTATCTTTTTTTTAAAGCATACAGAAAGATCAAAATAAAATTAGATAACCTTCATCCTTTTTTTTCCAAGCACACGAAAAGGTCAAAAAGAATAAAATTTTGTAAACATTTTGAGATGAATTCCCAAAATACCTCTTAAAGACTATTTACGATTTACCTACATTATGCAAAGAATCATGAGAAAATTTTAAGATTAGTAATTAGATAATTAATTTAATTAGAAATTTATGAAAGCTATTCTAAGAATACAACTTAAATAAATCTGGGACTGTTTATTATTCTAATGGTATTATTCTATCAACAGTAAAGTGTTACAGAATTGTAAAATGCTTAATTAGATTTGTTTAAATTGTAATTTTTTTAATTAATTTCTCTGAGATGCTGTTATCAAATCTTTGGTTGCTTTATCATGGTACCGCTCTTAGGATATGAAAATCGGTTAAAAAAATTAATTTAAGTTGAAAATAAAAAAATTAAAAAAAGTTAAAAATTTAAATGGCTTATATAATGAAGACAATTTCAGCAAAAAGCTTGTTATATCACCAAAAAAATGGCACATTTAGGCCAAAATTTGAAAAAAATGTCTTCTTTTTGTTATTTCCTCTCATTTTTATAGTTTGAGGATGATAACAATTGATAAAAAACAATTTACTAAAATTTTTATATTTGGCGCATCCACCATTTTTCAACATTTTTATCAAAATCTATAATATTTTACAAAATTATAACTTTTTAAACCAAAATTTAAAAAAAACGTCTTTCTTCTTTTGTTTTTTCTTCTTACTTTTGAAGATTAAGATAGTAGCGACAGTCTTAGAACATGTTACTAACAATTTTGTATTTGGCGCATCTGCTATTTTTCAACATTTTTGTCAAAATCTATATTTTACAAAATTATAACTAATTTTAAACAAAATTGAAGAAAAACGTCTTTCTTCTATTGTTTTTTCGTCTTACTTTTGAAGATTAAGATAGTAGCGACTGTCCTAGAACATGTTACTAACAATTTTGTATTTGGCGCAGCCACCATTTTTCAACATTTTTGTCAAAATCTATGATATTTTACAAAATTATAACTAATTTTAACCAAAATTGAAGAAAAACGTCTTTCTTCTTTTGTTTTTTCTTCTTACTTTTGAAGATTAAGATAGTCGCTACTGTCCTAGAACATGTTACTAACAATTTTGTATTTGGCGCATCTGCCTTTTTTAAATATTTTTATAAAATTCCATGATAGTTTTCAAAATTATAACTAATTTAAACCAAAATTGAAGAAAAACGTCTTTCTTCTTTTGTTTTTTCTTCTTACTTTTGAAGATTAAGATAGTAGCGACTGTCTTAGAACATGTTACTAACAATTTGGCATTTGGCGCATCCACCATTTGTCAACATTTTCATTAAAAATCCAAAAAATATTACAACATAATGACTAATTTAAACCAAAATTGAAGAAAAACGTTTTTCTTCTTTTGTTTTTTCTTATTATTTTTGAAGATTAAGATAGTAGCGAGTGTCCTAGAACATGTCACTAACAATTTTGTATTTGACGCATCTACCATTTTTTAACATTTTTATCAAAATCTATGTAATATTTCAAAATAATGACTGATTTGAACCAAAATAAAAGAAAAACGTCTTTCTTCTTTTGTTTTTTCTTCTTACTTTTGAAGATTAAGATAGTAGCTACTGTCCTAGAACATGTTACTAACAATTTTGTATTTGGCGCATCTGCCTTTTTTAAATATTTTTATAAAAATCCATGATAGTTTTCAAAATTATAACTAATTTAAACCAAAATTGAAGAAAAACGTCTTTTTTCTTTTGCTTTTCTTCTTGCTTTTGAAGATTAAGATAGTAGCGACTGTCTTAGAACGTGTTACTAACAATTTGGCATTTGGCGCATCTACCATTTGTCAACATTTTCATTAAAAATCCAAAAAATATTACAAAATAATGACTAATTTAAACCAAAATTGAAGAAAAACGTCTTTCTTCTTTTGTTTTTTCTATGAAATAATGACTCATTTGGACCAAAATTAAAGAAAATCATTATGTTTTTGTGATTTCTTCTTACTTTCATAGTTTAAGATTGATATAGAACCATAGAGAGCTTAAAGATTAACACAAAAACTATAGTTTCTTATAGTAGATTTAGTCATTTCTCGAAAATTAGAAGGAGTATTAAGAATTAGTTTTCTCTGTTTGTCTTCTATTAGTATTTTAGTTTTTTTTTAAACCAAGAATTGACCGTAAAATAAAATTTTAAAAAAATTTTTAAAAAATCTAAAATTTTCCAAAATTAACTTTTATTACAATTTTTATTAAAATAAATCTTCTTCGTTCTCGTTTCTCTTTCTTTTTATTCTTCCTCAATTGCTCAGTTTTTTTTTCTTTTTTCTTTCTCTTTTTATCATTTTCATCCATTCTTTTTCTTTTTTTTTCCATTCATTATGTCTTCTCTTATTCTTATTCTCCTTCTTCCTCATCCACCCAGTTTAATCTTTTTCTTTCTTTTTTTATCATTTTCATCCATTCTATTCCCTTTTTCTTTCCTTTCATTATATCCTCCCTTACTAACATCCTCTCTTTTACCTCCTCACATTCCTTCATCATGTGTTCCAATGTTTCTCTCTCTTTTCCACACATCCTGCATTTTCTTTCATTTTCTTCCATCCAATATCTATTTTCTCTCTCTTCATTTCCACACCTAAATCTAGCAATCATTTTTCTCTCTCTCTTATTTTCCCTTTTCAGGTATATTTATTTTATATAATCTATATGAAAGAATTAAGTAGTTACAGCATTCTAAAACCCAATAAAATTCCAAAAATAGAAATAATTTTAACAATAATTAAACAAATTAAAAATTAGAAAAAAACCGACTTCAATACGATTATTTATTGTTTTATTTATTTATTAATTGATTCAAATTGCTTAAGCTAATTAAATTAATAAACTATTATTTTTTTCTAATTTCTCACAAATTTTATAATCAATTGTGCCAAAAAAGCATTAATAAGAACAACTCAAAATCTACCGGTCAGATCTGGATCAAATTCAAATGGGACCCTATAGAAAGCACCAGCTTTCAAATAAAAAAAGAATCATCAAAATCAGTTTACCTAGAAAAAAGTTAAAAAGTAACACACACAAAAAAAGTTAAATTGATCAAATCTTCTTCTTTTTTTTAGAAGATGGTTAAAAAACATGTTATATCACAAAATAATGACAGATTTGAAACAAAATTTTAAAAAAACCTTTTTTTTTTTGTTATATATAGTTAAGAATGATAACAATTGATATAAAACCGATAAAGAACTTAAAGATTAATAGCTTTTTATAATAGAATTAGCCAATTCTCAAAAACTATGAGGAATATTAAAATTCAGTTCTCTCGGTCTGTTTGCTTTCTATTAGTTTTTTGATACTTTCCTTAAAAAAACGCAACAATTGGTCATAAGATAAAGATTTTGAAAATCAAAAATCAAAAATTGTCAAAAATTAAAATGACTTACATGCCAAAATTAAATACTTTTTTTAAAGTGAATCAAGACTATCTTTGCTTTATATTAGTCTATTTAGAAGAATTAAAGAGTTAAACCACTTTTAAGTCTAATAAAAATGCAAAAAATATAGATAATTTTAACAAAAACCAAGTTCTTTAACAAAATAATAAAACATTTGAAACAAAATTAGAGAAAATCGTCTTCTTTTTGTTATTTCCTCTTAATTTTAAAGAGTAATAATAGTAGTGGCTATCATAAACTATTTACAATTTTTTATACTTGGCGCATCCACCATTTTTTAACATTTTTATCAAAATCTATAAAATATTTGAAAATAATGACTCATTTGAATCAAAATTGAACAAAAACGTCTTCTTTTTTTGTTATTTCTTCTCACTTTTAAAGATTAAGAATAGTAGCGACTGTCATAAAAAATTTTTTTTAATATTTGATACTTGGCGCATCCACCATTTGTCAACATTTTTATCAAAATCTGTAAAATATTTCAAAATAATGACTGATATGACCAAAATTAAAGAAAAAATGTTTTTTTTTCGTTATTTCTTCGCTTTTTTATAGTTTAAGAATGAAATCGATTGATATTGAACGATAGAGAACTTAAAAATTAGTAAAAAAACTAGTTTTTTACAATAGAATTTGTTATTTCTCAAAAACTATAAGGAATATTAAAATGCAATTTTTTCTGTTTGTTTTCAACAAAAATCCCAAAATAACGACACATTTGAAGCCAGATAAAGAAAAAAAGTCTTTTTTTTGTTATTTTTTTTGTTTTTATATTTTAAGAATAATAACAATTGATTTAAAACCGATAGAGAACATAAAGATCAATACCACAACTATAATTTCTTATAATAGAATTAGTCATGTCCAAAAACTATAAAAAATATTAAAAATTAGTTGTTTCGGTTAGTTTTTTATTAGTTTTTTCATAGTTTTTTTAAAAAACGCAACAATTGCTCATAAAATAAAGATTTTGAAAATCAAAAAAAATGTCAAAAATCAAAATGGCTTCTATGCTGGAATAGAATGATTTTTGATAAGTAAATCAAGATTATCTTTACTTTATATAGTTTATTTAAAAGAATTAAAGAGAAAGAGCACTTTTAAACCTAATAAAATGCAAAAAATTAAGATAATTTCAACAAAAAACACATTATTTAACAAAATAATACAACATTTGAAACAAAATTGAAGAAAAACATCTTCTTATTGTTATTTCTTCTTGATTTTAAAGAGTAAAAATAGTAACGTCTATCATAGAATAATTTGCAATTTTTTTTATGTTTGGCGCAGCCACCATTTTTCAACATTTTTATCAAAATCTATAACATATTTCAAAATAATAACTTATTTGAACTAAAACTTAAAAAAAAAGTGTTTTCTTTTTGTTATTTCTTCTTATTTTTGAAGATTAAGATAGTAGCGACTGGCATAGAACAATTTTTGCATTTGGCGCATCCACCATTTTTATCAAAATCCATAAAATATTACGAAATAATAGCTCATTTGAACCAAAATTGAAGAAAAACGTCTTCTTTTTGTTATTTCTTCTCACTTTTAAAGATTCAGTATGGTAGCGACTGTCATAGAAGAATTTATTAAAAATTTGATACTTGGCGCATCCACCATTTTTGACATTTTTTATTAAAAAATTTAAATAATACAAAATAATGACTCTATTAAACCAAAATTGAAAAAAACGGTTTTTTTTTTATTTCTTCTACAAAACAATGATTCTACTAAACCCAAATTGAAGAAAAACGTCTTTCTTTTGTTGTTTTTTCTACAAAATAAAGACTATTAAACCAAAATTGAAGAAAAACGTCTTTTTTTTGTTATTTCTTCTCACTTTTAAAGATTAAGAATGGTAGCGACTGTCATAGAAGAATTTATTAAAAATTTGATACTTGGCGCAACCACCATTTTTGACATTTCTTATAAAAAAATTAAATATTACAAAATAATGACTCTATTAAACCAAAATTGAAAAAAACGGTTTTTTTTTTTATTTCTTCTACAAAATAATGATTCTACTAAACCCAAATTGAAGAAAAACGTCTTTCTTTTGTTGTTTTTTCTACAAAATAAAGACTATTAAACCAAAATTGAAGAAAAACGTTTTTTTTTGTTATTTCTTCTCACTTTTAAAGATTCAGAATGGTAGCGACTGTATAGAAGAATTTAATAAAAATTTGATACTTGGCGCATCCACCATTTTTGACATTTTTTATGAAAAAAAATAAAATATTACTCTATCACACCAAAATTAGAAAAACGTTGTTCTTTTGTTATTTCTTCTACAAAATAATGATTCTATTAAACCAAAATTGAAGAAAAACGTCTTCTTTTGTTATTTCTTCTCACTTTTAAAGATTCAGAATGGTAGCGACTGTCATAGAAGAATTTAATTAATATTTGATACTTGGCGCATCCACCATTTTTAACATTTTTTATGAAAAAATTAAAATATTACAAAATAATGACTCTATCAAACCAAAATGAAAAAAAACGTTTTTCTTTTGTTATTTCTTCTACAAAATAATGATTCTATTAAACCAAAACAAAATTTTTTAAAAAAACGTCTTTTTTTGTTATATATAGTTAAGAATGATTGATAACAATTGATATAAAACCGATAGAGAACTTAAGGATTAACAGTTTCTTATAATAGAATCAGCCAATTCTCAAAAACTATGAAGAATATTAAAATTGAGTTCTCTCGGTTGAGAAATTGAAGAAAAACGTCTTTTCTTTTGTTATTTCTTCTTACTTTTGAAGATTAAGAATGATAGCTATTGGTGTAGAACCATTTACTAAGTATTTTGTATTTGGCGCATCCACCATTTTTGACATTTTTTATAAAAACCTTAAAATATTACAAGATAATGACTCTATTAAACAAAAATTGAAAAAAACGTCTTTCTTTTGTTGTTTCTTCTACAAAATAATGACTATTAAACCAAAATTGAAGAAAAACGTTTTTTTTTTGTTATTTCTTCTCACTTTTAAAGATTAAGAATGGTAGCGACTGTCATAGAATAATTTATTAAAAATTTTATACTTGGCGCATCCACCATTTTTAACCTTTTTTATGAGAAAATTAAATTATTACAAAATAATGACTCTATTAAACCAAAACTGAAGAAAAACGTCTTCTTTTTGTTATTTCTTCGTATTTTTATAGTTTAAGATGGGTAACAATTGATATAAATCCGATAGGAAACTTATAAAATAGAATTAATCATTTCTCAAAAAACTGTAAGGAATATTAAAATTCAGTTTTGTCCGTTTGTTTTCTATTGGCATTTCAGTAATTTTTTCTAATAAAACACACCAATCAGATTTGATATAAATTTTAAAAAAGACTTCAAAATCGGTTAACAAAATCTAAATTTGTCAAAAAATTGAAACGTTTCAAATACTAAAAATTAAATGCTTTTTGATAAGTGAATAAAGATTGTAAAGATGTTATATTACAAAATAATAACACATATGAACCAAAATTAAAGAAAAATGTCTTCTTTTTGCTATTTTATCTTAATTTTAAAGATTAAGAACAGTACCGGCTCTCATAGAACAATTTACTATTTTTTTTATATTTGGCGCATCCACCATTTTTTAACATTTTCATCAAAATCTATAAAATATTACAAAATAATGACTCATTTGAACCAAAATTAAAAAAGACGTCTTTCTTCTTTTGTTATTTCTTCTTATTTTTGAAGATTAAGATAGTAGCGACTGTCATAGAACATGTTACTAACAATTTTGTACTTGGCGCATCCACCATTTTTTAAATTTTTATCAAAATCTATAAAATATCACAGAACAATGATTCATATGAACCAAAGTTAACTTCTTTTTGCTATTTCTTCTTAGTTTTAAGGTTAAAGAATGATTATAATAATCCCAAATAACCTCTAAAAGCAAAATTTTTTCTTGACTAAATACAACCTAGACCGTATTGCAATCAGCCCACACGGATTAAGTCCTTTTAAAACACCTTCAAAAGTGCCCCAAAAGACTATTTACTCTTTTTCAGATTCTTAAATATATAATAAAACGCCCTTCAGAGAAAATTAAACATCTGACCATTTCAAACGCACCTTGCAAAAAAAAAATAAGCGTGCTATAGCCTAAAAATTGAGTGGAAACCTAAAAAACTGTCATTAAGTAATGTTTACTGACGAGCTCCGCTTCTGTTTGTAGGCCCATATAAACAAAAGGCTTTCATACCAAATTTTTACAAAGACTTGCTTCCTTGGCCATTGTGTTCACCAAACTTGTCACCTATTGAACAGGCATGGGATAAGACTGGGCAGTTTTCTCACGCTTCAAAAAAAGAAAGTTGATAAACAAAATTACTAATTTATGTCCTAAAAATTCAATTATTTGTTTTTTTATGAGAAAACGCTCCAGAAGTAGAGATTTTATTAGAATTGACCCATTTTCTGAGTGTTGCATTTTTTATTTAAATTAATAGGTATGGTAAGATTTGTATTTTTTTGATTTGCTCTTCAAAAAAGCAATTATATATTGTAAAATATCTGAATTTTGGTGAAGTTTAATGTAGAAACGGCGAATCTTTTTTTGGCGTTGAAGCAGTAACCCAACACTTACCCCATCAACATTGTTTCCCTGTTTCCAGTTACTGAACTCACTCTATTCTTTGTATAACCGTTCCTGGATTTCTTGCGTAGCCAACTCGATCTGACTTCTTCAAAATCTTTCAGGAAAAGAACTATTTCTTTTTATTTCCAGTATACAAGCGCCGAAACTGTTGAAACAATAAATTTTCTTGCTACTCCAGTCGAAAGTACGTGGTTTCGGCTGCGATTCCACGGCAGAAAGTGTATCTTTCATGCACTGGTAGAGCTATGCGCGCGCCTTCTTTAGCGGGAGTAAATAGCCGAGGGCGTCATGGCGCGCAGCACTTTCTGCCGTGGAATCGCAGCCGACACTACGTACTGTCGACTGGAGTAGCAAGAAAACTAGTATACACTATTGTTGTCAACAGCAACATGGCAACTAAATCATAGACTACTACTAATCTTTGTAGATATAGAGTGTTTCTCGTGGCAAAACATTTCTTGCGTGACTTATTGCCTTATATTCTGTGATTAAATTCTACAAAATATGAGGAAGCACAGTTGGTACCACAACATTTAATCTGTTTATTGTTATTATTATTTGGTGTGGACCGCTACTAATCAACATTCTCCTTTTGATAAAATAGTCTTTGACGTTTTTTCTCGATCCTAAGAGATTCTATAGAAATTTAGCCAGCCTCTCAGGTTGGACAGGTTTTCAATCTGAACTTGTTCTAAAGACTGGTAGCAAAAAGGTTCACATTCTGTTACAGCACAGTTATATTTTGTGCTGTAAAAGCAAATACATCCAATATCATGACTATATAGAAATTAAAGTCACTTTTTTTTGATGGCGATTTGCTGCGGCGAGGCGAGCATTGTTTCGCCGAGGCCCTATTAAAGGAGAAATCGGACAGTACCAATTTGTTCTGGTACTGCCTTAGGTGTATAATTCCATATTTATCATTGTTTACGCCTACATTGCAATTTCTTGTCAAGATGGCTCAAGACATGACGAGGTTACGAATGTATTTTAAATCACTGACCTATAACTGTCTTTCGCTGGTTAGATGCCCGCTGGACATGCAAATTGTACAAGATTTCTATCGTGATCGTCTTGATAATGGCAGAGACTTGTTCTATGGCTTTTGCTTTTAGTATATTTGAAAAGGCAATTGCACAAAGGGCACTCTTCACAATTATTCCACATGATTAAGCAATTTTCTTTGCTTATAATAAACAGATTGCTTCCAAGATTTTGAAAATCTACTGCCGAAGAGTACTCTGCATCATTCAAAAGTACTGTCAAAAAACAAAAACAAACAAGATTTTTTTATAAATCATCTATACTCTATTCACTTTCAAGAAAGAGTGCATGAAAACAAATGTGTGCAGGCTCTACGTGATCACATAGGAGATGGTTGACGGTTTTTCAGACAAGGCAGGCCGCAGAAAAAATCGTATACCTATTTCATGTCAAACCAATTTTGAATGGTTTAAAAACCATTCAAAGTTCAAATGACCAAAATACTCTTTCTTGAATCTGAACAGACTATAGATTGCGTGGCGTCGGTTGCGCATGCCCATTGGGTGCGAAAATCAAAAATATTTTAATACTTGTGGTACCCTTCAACTAAAAGCAAAAGCATTTTTTTGATGTTTCTTTGACAGCTGCAAGGAAACTGTTTTTTCTTGCTACTCCAGTCGAAAATACGTGGTTTCGGCTGCGATTCCACGGCAGAAAGTGTATCTTTCATGCACTGGTAGAGCTATGCGCGCGCCTTCTTTTAGCGGGAGTAAATAGCCGAGGGCATCATGGCGCGCAGCACTTTCTGCCGTGGAATCGCAGCCGACACTACGTACTGTCGACTGGAGTAGCAAGAAAACTAGTATACAAGGGCAGAAAGTTGAGAGCCCTGGCGCGCAGTGCAGGAATCTCAACTTTCTGCCTTTGTAGTGTAATATACTATTGTTTTCCACCCTTGAGTGACAACACTCTTTAGTCTGTAAGCTAACGGTATAACGATCTAAGTCAAATTTTGCTAGACAAAGCGCAGAACCTGCCTATTTGGTGAGTTAGCCATTTTGTTTGACGTACTTGACTTAATGGGTCAACTATTTGTGGTATTAAGACCCTTCTTCACTAATCATTTTTCATAGCTACTGCTACACCTTGTATTTTTATCGGTGGTCAGAGACAATACTCCGGAGCCGGGCCATTTAATTAAGTGAGTTTGAGTCTCACTCAGATAAGAGTTTTTTCTAAGCAAGATATCGTTCGTATGATTGTAGATTTTAGGAATTTAGTTGCTATTGTTTCATTTTTTGCAAAAATGTAGCTACTAAGCCAGTACCAGTTCTATAGACGTTAAAAAACAATTATGTAAATAGCCCTAGAATTCTTAAAAAAAAACAAAAACATCTACTTTCTCCTAAAAAAATTTTTTTTCCCAAAATTCAAAAATTAGTATTTTCAAGACACGGGCTTAACGATCTACTCAGAATCATTAAAGAAGAGCAATTTCGGCCAAAAATTATAGTAATCCACGACCTATGTGCATGTTTGGAGCCTATGATTTTTGAAAATAAACAGACAAAGATGAAAAGCAAAAAAAAGACTCTTAATCACTATAATTAATGTGTCTGCTTTTTGAATCAACTTTGGTATTTTAAATCCATGGTGAGATCAGTGGTGTGCGTTACCAAACATTTCAAGAAGGTTTATTGTTATTATTTGTTTAAATAACAGCCGATTTGGCCTCTAGTAATTTATTTGTCTTTTGACAAACAGCATGCAAAACAGCAGCAGCTAGCTACTATCTATCTACTACAGGACAGGTCAGGTACACATAGGCTTATTGTTTATTGTTATTATTGTCAAACAGCAGCAACTAGCTACAATGAATGTACTGCAGAACAAGTCAGCTAAAGATACAAATAGGTTTATTGTTATTATTGGTTTATATAACAACTGATTTGGCCTCTGATAATTTATTTATTTTTGACAAACAGCATGAACAACAGCAGCAACTAGCTACTATGATCATCAATCATCTACTACAGGACAGGTCAGCTACACATAGGTTTAGTGTTATTATTGGTTTAAATAACAACTGTTTGGCTTCTGCTAATTTATTTGTTTTTTGACAAACAGCATGAAAAACAGCAGCATCTGGTTACTATAAATCTACTATAAGACAGGTTAGGTACACATTCACATAGATTTATTGTTTATTGTTATTTTTGGTTTAAATAACAACTGATTTGGCATTTACTAATTTATTTGTTTTTTGACAAACAGCATGAACAACATCAGCAAAGTAGCTACTAGGATCATCAATAAGTTACTACAGGACAGGTAAGCAACATAGGTCTAATGTTTATTATTATAAAACAACTGTGTGGCCTCTAGTAATTTGTTTTTTTGACAAACAGCATGAACAACAGCAACAACTAGCTACTAGGGTCATTAATAATCTACTACGGGACAGGTCAGGGACACATACACATAGGTGTGTTGTTATTATTGGTTTAAATAACAACTGGTTTGGTCTCTACTAATTTATTTGTTTTTTGACAAACAGCATGATAACCAGCACGATCTAGCTACTAGGATCATCAATCATCTATCACAAGACAGATCAGGTACACATTCACATAGATTTATTGTTATTATTTGTTTAAATAACAACTGATTTGTTGGCCTTTACTAATTTATTTGTTTTTTGACAAACAGCATGAACAACAGCATCGACTAGTTTCTGAGATCATCAATAATCTACTACAGAACAGGTTAGGTACACATAGGCTTTTTGATTAATCATATCATTTGCTTAAATAACAACTGATTTGGCTTTTACTAATTTATTTGTTTTTTGACAAACAACATGAACAACAGCAACAACTAGCTACTAGGGTCATCAATAATCTACTACAAGACAGGTCAGGTACACATACATATAGGTTTATTGTTTATTGCTATTTTTGGTTTAAATAACAACTGATTTGGCATTTACTAATTTATTTGTTTTTTAACAAACAGCATGAACAAAATCAGCAAAGTAGCTACTAGGATCATAAATAAGTTACTACAAGGCAGGTAAGCAACATAGGTCTAATGTTTATTATTATAAAACAACTGTATGGCCTCTAGTAATTTGTTTTTTTGACAAACAGCATGAACAACAGCAACAACTAGCTACTAGGGTCATTAATAATCTACTACGGGACAGGTCAGGGACACATACACATAGGTTTGTTATTATTGGTTTAAATAACAACTGGTTTGGTCTCTACTAATTTATTTGTTTTTTGACAAACAGCATGATAAACAGCACGATCTAGCTACTAGGATCATCAATCATCTATCACAAGACAGATCAGGTACACATTCACATAGATTTATTGTTATTATTTGTTTAAATAACAATTGATTTGTTGGCCTTTACTAATTTATTTGTTTTTTGACAAACAGCATAAACAACATCAACAACTAGCTACTAGGACTATCAATAATCTACTACAGAACAGGTCCGGTACACATTCACATGAGTTTATTGTTTATTGTTATTATTGGTTTAAATAACAACTGATTTGGCCTCTGATAATTTACTTGTTTTTGGACAAACAGCATAAAAAACAACAGCAATTAACTATAAAATATTCTACTACAGGACAGGTGAAGACAATTACACATAGGTTTATCGTTTATTGTTATTATTGGTTTAAGTAACAACTAACTTGATTAATTTATTTGTTTTTTAACAAACAGCATGATAAACAGCACCAACTAGCTTCTAGGATCATTAATAATCTACTGCAGAAGAGGTCAGGTACACATACACATAGGTTTAATGTTTATTGTTATTATTTGTTAAAATAACAACTGTACGGCCTCTAATAATTTATTGACAAACAGCATGAAAAACATCAACAACTAGCTACTAGGATCATCAATAATCTACTACAGGACAGGTCAAATACAATTACACATAAGTTTATTGTTTATTGTTATTATTTGTTTAAATAACAAGTGATTTAGCTTTTGTTAATTTATTTGTTTTTTGACAAACAGCATAAAAACAACAGCAATTAACTACAAGATATTCTACTACAGGGCAGGTGAAGACAATTACACATAGGTTTATTGTTTATTGTTATTATTGGTTTAAATAACAACTCTATGACCTCAATTAGTTTATTTGTTTTTTGACAAACAGCATGATAAACAGCACCAACTAACTCCTAGGATCATCAATAATCTACTACGGGACAGGCCAAGAGCACATACACGTAGGTTTATTAATTATTGTTATTATTGACTTAAAAAATAATTGTAAGGCCTCGATTAATTTATTTGTTTTTTGACAAACAACATGATAAACAGCACTAACTAGCTGCTAGGATCATCAATAATCTACTACGGGACACGTCAGATACACTTACACATAGGTTTATTGTTTATTGTTATTATTGGTTTAAATAACAACTGATTTGGCCTCTGATAATTTATTTGTTTTTTGACAAACAGCATAAAAACAACAGCAAATAACTACAAGATATTCTACAACAGGACAGGTGAAGACAATTAGACATAGGTTTATTGTTTATTGTTATTATTGGTTTAAAAAATAATTGTATGGCTTCAATTAATTTTTTTGTTTTTTAACAAACAGCATGATAAACAGCACCATCTAGCTACTAGGATCATCAATGATCTACTACAGGACAGGCCAGGTACACATCCACATAGGTTTATTGTTTATTGTTATTATTTCTTTGATTTGGCCTTTACTAATTTGTTTTTTTGACAAACAGCATGATAAACAGCAGCAACTGAAACTCTAATACTCCCACGTTCTGTGATAAGAAAAATCTAGCAATCTGACAGTTTAGCTTGTACACATAGATTAAAAATAATAATAATAATAATAATAAAGTATAATTTTTGTTGACAGCAAAATACCTTTTAATTTATATTTTCGTATAAAGTCTGTTATTTTATAGATGCATTTTGTTTTTGTTTTTGAAAGCAGAGCAGAAAATAAACACTAAAGAGTAGAGTCAGATGCTTAGCTGCCAAAGAGCTTTAGGGCTTTGCGGCGCCGCTTTAACAACATTCTTGCACCTTGCAATTTAGATGAAGATATATATTTATAACGAAGATTGAAAAAAACTGTAATTAGGGCTTTAAACATGGCGCTAGTCAGTGATCTTATTGTTATAAAAAAATAGAATATATATATAGATATATAATATATATATATATAAATATATATGCATATAAGAAAAAACATAAAACAACAGGCCATACTTTGTACCAAAATGTGACTAATTTCAGGAGCCAACTGGTCCCATTCTTCCACCAAGCTTTCAGCAACAGCTGAAGATTTTCTATTTCTCTAGTGTGTCCCAAACGTGTTCGATTGAATTTAGATCGGGACGTCGAGCGGGCCATAATCATTAATCAGTATAATACAGCATTGATCGCATTTTAACTATTCTAGCGAGACAACTAATATCTTAGATAATAGCATAAATATTTAAACCACAAAGTCCATAATACTTCACTGAGTCCCCGCAAAAAAAAAACTGTTAAAAGCTAATCTTTGATTGAATACTGATTAAATTACTCTTTTCAAAACCCATTAATCATGCTTCAACGATCTTTGAAATTCAATATTGAATCCAAAGCTGCATCGTGTAAGCTTCCAGCACAACAAGTTTTGGCACAACACAAACAATAAATAAGTTATAAAAAAATATATTCTCAGTCTAGACGGTGAGAATTCTGAAAATTTTACTCTTTTTGCGGTAATTACTCTTTTATTTTTGTTTTTAAACAGAATTTTTGCATTATAAATAAGAATTTTGGCATCTATTTTCTGGATGGGGATATATCAAAGAACAGTAAATTACAGGCACCTTTGAAAAGATCATTTCAAGGCTGCGCAGCAAAAAAACCTGACATTTTAGAGGAACATGATGTGATTAAATTTGTTCAAGATATGCAATGCAATGTAGGTAAAACTATACCAATCAAAGGCTCAAGAAAATTACGCTAACCTCACTTTTGCTGCGCCAAAATAAATAATAAATGTCACTTGTCACTCCCTCACTCCCATGAAGAGTTCAGCGCTACCGCTACCAACTTCAATACAATAAATTTCACTAATCTATTCTAACACTTCAACAACTTATTCTAACACTCAAATGACGTCATTTGGGTGTTAGAATGGCCTTATTCTAAACCCAAAATAAAAAAAATACATTATTGTTACTAAAAATGTATTTATAATAGTAATATAAATTTGTTGATAAAAATAAACAATTTTTTGGAATTTTTAATGAATTTATTTAAATTTTTTGCAATTGCTAATGAAAGTAAACATTTTTTTTTTGTAAATACAGTAATGAAAAATGTATATTTAGATTCTCTTTGGAAAGAGTTTAAAAAATCTTTCATTTGTTTACAATCTGTGCAACAAGTTTTTTAATAAAAATAAACAAAATTGTTTATTATAAACGCTAAATCCCGCAATTTTTAGCAGAATTTTAATAAATAAATAATGATTTAAAAAAACCTTCAAATTTGACGATTTTTTTCTTTTTCCATTTTCGGAGACAATTTTCTATAGTTGTGTATATAATTTTTTAATCATCAGAAAATAAAGAAATCAACAATTTTTTTTTTAAAAAAAGCAGATATTTTGCCTGAAAATTACAGAACTTTTTGAGTATCAGGTAAACAAAAATAAATGTTTTCAATCAAAATAACTACATTATGTTGGGCACATAATAAATACCAGTTTTTACTAAAATTTTGTAACAAACAAAATTTTTTCTTAAAACTAAAATTTTGTTATTTGAATTTTTCTCATAAATTTTCAAATTATCTAAAAAAATATAGATACAAAATTTGTAGATTTTTTTATTATCTACAACTTTGCTATTCAACTTTTTTCTATAGAATTTGTAATTTTGCCAAAAATCGAGATAACCCGTCAGATCGCCCGTGGATTGTTTTTTCTTTTGTTTTGTTACTCTTTTTTTTTATATAAATAGGTTTTATCTTAATATTTCTTGTTTTTTTGCTTAAAACAAATAAACTAAACTAAAACTTATGCCAAAATCACAAAAAATGGTCTAAAAACTGTAAAAAACATCTTTTCTTCACTAGAGATGCATTCTTTGCAGTAATAATAAAATAAAAAAAATTATAGTTCAACAAAAAAAATATAAAAAAGTATGAAACCAAAATTATTCTAAAAAAACCTAGAATAATGATTTAAAAAAAATCTTCAAATTTGAGGATTTTTCACTTTTTCCATTTTCTGAGAAAATTTCCCATAGTTGTGTATATAATTTTTTAATCAACAGAAAGTAAAGAATTCAACAAACAAAAAACTTTTTTAAAAAATCAGATATTTTGACTGAAAATTAGAGAATTTTTTGAGTATCAGGTAAACAAAAATAAATATTTTTAATCAAAATAACTACATTATGTTTAGCACATAATAAATATCAGTTTTCACCAAAATTTTGTAACAAAAAAATTTTTTTTGTAAATAAAGCCTTAAAACTAAAATTTTGTTATTTGAATTTTTCTCATAGATTTTCAAATTATGTAAAAAAAATATAGATACAAAAGATGTAGATTTTTTTATTATCTACAACTTTGCTATTTAACTTTTTTTTATATAATTTGTCATTTGGCCAAAAATCGAGATAACCCGTCAGACCGCCCGTCGATTGTTTTTTTTTTTTGTTTTGTTACTCTTTTTTTTCTCATGGGTTTCATCTTAATATTTTCTACCAATGGAGTTTATCTTATTGTTTTCATAAAAAATTTTAATTTTTGGTTTAAAATAAATAAATTAACTAAAACTTATGCCAAAATCACAAAAAATGGTCTAAAAACTGTAAAAAACATATTTTCTTCAGTAGAGAAGCATTCTTCGCAGTCATAATAAAATTAAAAAATTAAAATTCAACAAAAAATGATAAAAAAAGGTATAAAACAAAAATTCTAAAAAAACCTAGAATAATGATTTAAAAAGTCTTCAAATTTGAAGATTTTTTTCTTTTTCCATTTTCGGAGGACAATTTTCCATAGTTGTGTATATAATTTTTTAATCATCAGAAAATAAAGAATTCAACAAACAAAAATTTTTTTCAAAAAACCAGATATTTTGCCTGAAAATTATAGAATTTTTTGAGTATCAGGTAAACAAAAATAAATATTTTTAATCAAAATAACTACATTATGTTTGGCACATGATAAATATCAATTTTCACCCAAATCTCAAAACAAAAAAAATTTTTTTGTAAATAAAGTCTTAAAACTCAAATTTTTTTATTTGAATTTTTCTCAGAAATTTTCAAATTGTGTAGAAAAATATAGATACAAAAAATGTAGATTTTCTTATTATCTACAACTTTGCTATTCATCTTTTTTTTACAAAATTTGTAGTTTTGCTAAAAATCGAGATAACCGTCAGATCGCCCGTCGATTGTTTTTTCTTTTGTTTTGTTACTCTTTTTTTTCCAATAGGTTTTATCTTAATATTTTTCACCAATGGGGTTTATCTTATTATTTTCATAAAAAAAAATTGTTTTTTGTTTGAAACAAATAAACTAAACTAAAACTTATGCCAAGATCACAAAAAATGGTCTAAAAACTGTTAAAAATATCTTTTTTTCACTAAAAAAGCATTTTTTCCACTCATAATAAAATTAAAAAAATTATAATTCAAAAAAAAATAATATAAAAAAATATGAAACAAAAATTCTAAAAAAACCTAGACCTTTTTAATGATCAAATTCAAACACAAAATTGACTATAATTTTGAAAAAACGCAGAAAAATTTTCGGAATTTTTTATTGCTTTTGGATAAAATCAAGTCTGACTGACCAAAACTCAACCAAATTTGACTATAATTTGACAAAAATAAACAAAAATTTCGTCTCAAAGTCGAAAATTTTTGACAATTCCATACCTACTCATGGTATTAAACATAAAAAAAAGTCTGTTTGAAATACATTTTTGATTAAAAACGTCTGCAGAAGTGAAAAATTAAGAAAATGTTTAAATTTTTCACCACTTTATCAAAAAAAATGTATCAGAAACAGTTTGAGTGGTTTCAAAATGACTATAATTTGCTTTTGTTTACATTGTTGCAATTTTGCAATTGTTTACAAAAGAAAAAAAATAATTTTCTTTTTAATTATCATTCTTTTGACACAAAAATTTGACAAAATTGTTTTTTTTTCTTTTTTAACCGGCGGATCTTTGTCGAAAAAATTGACCAAATAATTTTTTTACGGTTCATGTTATTAAACTTCAATTGTAACCGCAAATTTAGAAAAGTCATGTTGTTATTGATATTTATTTATACAAAAGGTTTATTTATTATAGATAAATATTTTTTATTTAAAGCTCTTTGAACTTGTTTGTTCTCACGGCAATTTTTGCTTGAAATGTATTGTATACCAATACCAATGTTGTTTACGCAAAAATATTGACTTAAGTGCTTAATTACGCAACATTTTTCAAAATAATAAAAAAAAGTGACAGTATGACTAACCTTGTGATTCAATGATTAATCCAAAGCAGTTTGTTCCATATGGATCCACTATAATAGAGATGAACAGTCTCTTTAATAATCACTTCAAACACTCCAAAAAAAAAAAACAAATTCACAACACAAAAAACAACAAAAAGCACAAAAACCACACAAAACACAAGCAAAAACACAAAAAAAAACACAAAAAAAATAAAAAATAGCGTCGATGGTCGGCGTCAGTACCTCGACGCCTCCAGCGGTCCAGCAACAAGAGATGTCTTAAAGAGCTGCTGCTGAGATGAGCGGACAAGAGGAAGGCGCGCACTAGCACCACTTGATGATGGAGAGTACAATGGTCTTTTGAATAGAGCAAGACTTGCTGCGAATATTGTCGTCAATGGCGCGAAGTTGAAGGCAGAGGTATGCCTTGGACAGAAAGAAAGAAAGAAGTTTGCGTGTAGGCATAGCGGGCATGCCGTGCTGTCCATGGACCACAGTTCACCGACCGCGCACCACATACAACTGAAGAACATTTCAAACATTTGGTTTCGGTCTCTGGAGCGACGGCCCGCGCCGACGTCTTGATAACCACGTGGAGTTGTTTGGAAGCGCGCGCATGCCGAAAGCACAGCTTTCTCCGAATCCTCCGGGGAACTCCGGAGTTATTCCTACTTCCACAGCGACCCCACGTTGGGCGCCAACTGAAACTGTCAAAAATTTAGTGTAAGTAACGCATTCTTCACTCGGTTTGCATTATCTCGCTCGCTACACCGAGCAACCGAGCTTAGCTACTCCAGTCGCACCAATTGTCCTAGGAAGCGTAAAATATGAAAAACAACATGATCAATATTAAATTAAAAAACCCAGCGTCACATTAGACGCCACTTTTCTTATGAAAAACATCTATAGCTTTCGGTAAGCCTACTGCATTTTAGGAAAAACATAAGCAGAAAGTAGACGAGAAAAGAAGCGACAAGTGAGGAGATAACGGTAAATAAATGGGAGGAGTTTTTCAAAAAACTGCTGGGGGAGGTGCAGTACAGAATGAACACTGAAAATGTATGAGATAAAAGGAGTGATAGGAATACTAGAAGAAGTAATGATGGGAGTGTGGAAAGAAGCGGGATTCTAGACAGGTTGGAGAGAAGGCATAATATGCCCTATCTACACAAAAGTAGAGTAAAAAACTACCGAGCAAACAAACTACACAGTACTATTAGGAACAGAAAATACGTTGGAGAAGGTAGAAGGACAGATAAAGAAGCTGAGAAAGAAAAAGGCATTGAAATGAGGAGGATGATAGAATACAGAATGAACACTAAATGTATAAAACGAAAGGTAGAAGTAATGAATGGAGTGTGAAGAGGAGAGAGGTTGGAGAGAAGGGATGATATGCCCTATCTACAAAAAGGGTGAAAAAAGTAAAAAATTACCGGGGAATAAGTCTGCTAAGCACAAGGCAATGGCGGCTTGTGTGTTGATTAGCAAGGTAGGACGTTTGCTGTCAAGTAATATGACAATTAGTTGACAAGAAAGGTTCAATAATACTTAAATTAAGAAATCAAATCTAGTAATTAAAAGAATTTTTCTTTTGTTTTTGGTTTTGTGTTTTCTCCAATCAAAAACTTTTTGTCAATAAGTCTGCAGATGGTAGATTATTGAAGTGTAATCAGTCTTTGAATATAGCTAAATTTGTGATTATTTACTTAGCAATTTGTACGTTATCAATTAAAACAAAAAGAAAATAAAAATGTTTGAAAAACACGAAGTATTAATGGTTCTGCAGAACAGCTAATAGGAGCAGCATATAAATCAGTGAATGAGAACGCTTGTTCCATATATAAAACAACTCCTCCTCTGTGGTACTGTCTTTTTTCAGCCAATAAGAACGCTTGTTCCATATATAAAACAACTCTTCCTCCTTGGTAATGTCTTTTTTCACCCAATAAGAACGACCGGGTATATTATATGTATATGATTTTTTTGCAAGTTTTTGAATATAGCTAAATTTGTGATTATTTAGTTAGCAATATGTACGTTATCAATTGAAACAAAAAGAAAATGAAAATGTTTGAAAACACGAAGTATTAATGGTTCTGTAGAGCAGCTAATAGAAGCAACATATAAATCAGCGAATAAAAACGCTTGTTTCAAATATAAAACAACTCCTCCTCTTTGGTACTGTCTTTTTTCAGCCAATAAGAACGCTTGTTCCATATATAAAACAACTCCTCCTCCTTGATAATGTTTTTTTTCACCCAATAAGAACGACCGGGTATATTATATGTACATGATTTTTTTGCAAGTTTTGGAATATAGCTAAACTTGTGATTATTTAGTTAGCAATATGTACGTTATCAATTGAAACAAAAAGAAAATGAAAATGTTTGAAAAACACGAAGTATTAATGGTTCTGTAGAGCAGCTAATAGAAGCAACATATAAATCAGCGAATAAGAACGTTTGTTTCAAATATAAAACAACTCCTCCTCTTTGGTACTGTCTTTTTTCAGCCAATAAGAACGCTTGTTTCATATATAAAACAACTCCTCCTCCTTGGTAATGTCTTTTTTCACCCAATAAGAACGACCGGGTATATTATATGTATATGATTTTTTTGCAAGTTTTTGAATATAGCTAAATTTGTGATTATTTAGTTAGCAATATGTACGTTATCAATTAAAACAAAAAGAAAATGAAAATGTTTGAAAAACACGAAGTATTAATGGTTCTGTAGAGCAGCTAATAGAAGCAACATATAAATCAGCGAATAAGAACGCTTGTTTCAAATATAAAACAACTCCTCCTCTTTGGTACTGTCTTTTTTCAGCCAATAAGAACGCTTGTTCCATATATAAAACAACTCCTCCTCCTTGGTAATGTCTTTTTTCATCCAATAAGAACGACTGGGTATATTATATGTATATAATTTTTTTGCAAGTTTTTGAATATAGCTAAATTTGGGATTATTTAGTTAGCAATATGTACGTTATCAATTAAAACCAAAAGAAAATAAAAATGTTGGCAAAACACCAAGTATTAGTGGTTCTGTAGAGCAGCTAATGGAAGCAGCATATAAATCAGCGAATGAGAACGCTTGTTCCATATATGAAACAACTCCTCCTTCTTGGTACTGTCTTTTTTCAGCCAATAAGAACGACTGGGTATATTATATGCATATGATTTTCTTGCAAGTACTGCCTCTGCGTTAATTTAACAATTAAATTTGTGATTAAAAATAATGTTAATTTTATGAATAAATTTGAGGTTATTTAATTGTAAAATTGCACGTTATTTGTTGAATGCAACAAAAAACGCTATATTTATAAAAAAAAAATAGGTATTTTTTGTTTTAGAAAACAGTCAATGAAAACGATGTAAAGCAAGCTGAAGGTTGCATAATCAGCAAATAAGAGCGCTTGTCTCATACATAAATAGAAATCCTCCTCCTTAGTATTGCACTTTTTCGGCCAATAAGAACGGCTATACTATATATTCCACTTGATGCTTCAAGCTTGCAAAATAAAACAACCAATCAGGACAAGGTATTGTCAAAAACGTGTCTAAATCAGGTAATGAGAGCGATTGTACAACTCAATCTTAGTACTTTATTAGTTCCAAAAATGTTGACAAACAAGCTGAATTTGACTGCATTTAACGTTACTGATGCTATCTTGTATGACAATATCCACAACACAGCTGTTAACCCCCAAAATCAAATTAGAAATTAAAGTAAATTTTTTGTTTAGCAAATTTCTCTCTTTTCGTAACCTTATTCAATTTTTCTAGCAACAGCTAATGGAAGCAACATAAATCAGCGAATGAGAACGCTTGTTCCATATATAAAACAACTCCTCCTCCTTGGTACTGTCTTTTGTCAGCCAATAAGAACGCTTGTTCCATATATAAAACAACTCCTCCTTCTTGGTAATGTTTTTTTTCAGCCAATAAGAACGATTGGGTGTATTATATGTATATGATTTTTTTGCAAGTACTGCCTATGCGTTAATTTAACAATTAAATTTGTGATTTAAAATAATGTTAATTTTATGAATAAATTTAGGGTTAATTAATTTTCAAATTGCACGTTATTTGTTAAACGCAACAAAAAACGCTATATTTATAAAAAAAATTAGGTATTTATTGTTTTAGAAAACAGCCAATGAAAACGATGTAAGGCGAGCTGAATTTTGCCTAATCAGCGAATAAGAGCGCTTGTCTCATACATAAATAGAAATCCTCCTCCTTAGTATTGCACTTTTTCGGCCAATAAGAACGGCTATGCTATATACTCCACTTGATGCTTCAAGCTTGCAAAATAAAACGACCAATCAGGACAAGGTATTGTCAAAAACGTGTCTAAACCAGTTAATAAGAGCGATTGTACAACTCAACTTTAGTACTTTATTTGTTCCAAAAATGTTGACAAACAAGCTGAATTTGACTGCATTTAACGTTAATGATGCTATCTCGTATGACAATATCCACAACACAGCTGTTAACCCCTAAAATCAAATTAAAAATTAGTAATTAGAAATTAAAGTAAATTTTTTGTTGAGCAAATTTCTCTCTTTTCGTAACCTTATTCAATTTTTCTAGCAACAGCTAATGGAAGCAACATAAATCAGCGAATGAGAACGCTTGTTCCATATATAAAACAACTCCTCCTCCTTGGTACTGTCTTTTGTCAGCCAATAAGAACGCTTGTTCCATATATAAAACCACTCCTCCTTCTTGGTAATGTCTTTTTTCAGCCAATAAGAACGATTGGGTGTATTATATGTATATGATTTTTTTGCAAGTACTGCCTATGCGTTAATTTAACAATTAAATTTGTGATTAAAAATAATGTTAATTTTATGAATAAATTTCGGGTTAATTAATTTTCAAATTGCACGTTATTTGTTAAACGCAACAAAAACCGCTATATTTATAAAAAAAATTAGGTATCTATTGTTTTAGAAAACAGCCAATGAAAACGATGTAAGGCAAGCTGAAGGTTGCATAATCAGCAAATAAGAGCGCTTGTCTCATACATAAATAGAAATCCTCCTCCTTAGTATTGCACTTTTTCGGCCAATAAAAGCGGCTATATTGTATACTTCACTTGATGCTTCAAGCTTGCAAAATAAAACGACCAATCAGGACAAGGTATTGTCAAAAACGTGTCTAAATCAGGTAATGAGAGCGATTGTACAACTCAATCTTAGTACTTTATTTGTTCCAAAAATGTTGACAAACAAGCTGAATTTGACTGCATTTAACGTTACTGATGCTATCTCGTATGACAATATCTACAACACAGCTGTTAACCCCCAAAATCAAATTAGAAATTAAAGTAAATTTTTTGTTTAGCAAATTTCTCTCTTTTCGTAACCTTATTCAATTTATCTAGCAACAGCTAATGGAAGCAACATAAATCAGCGAATGGGAACGCTTGCTTTATATATGAAACAACTCCTCCTCCTTGGTACTGTTTTTTTTCAGCCAATAAGAACGCTTGTTCCATATATAAAACAACTCCTCCTCCTTGCTAATGTCTTCTTTCAGCCAATAAGAACGACTGGGTATACTATATGTATATGATTTTCTTGCAAGTACTGCCCAGTGTCCATGCGTTAATTTAACAATAAAATTTGTGATCTAAAATAATGTTAATTTTATGAATAAATTTGGGGTTATTTAATTTTCAAATTGCACGTTATTGGTTGAATGCAACAAAAAACGCTATATTTATAAAAAAAAAATAGGTACCTTTTGTTTTAGAAAACAGCCAATGAAAACGATGTAAAGCAAGCTGAAGGTTGCATAATCAGCGAATAGGAGCGCTTGTCTCATACATAAAATAAAATCCTGTCTATGCGCTAATTTGACTATTAAATTCTTATTCCAAATTTAAATTGTTTATTGTCAACACGTAGCAGATTTTTGAAGTAAAAATATTGTTTGATTATTTAGTTATCAAATTGCACGTTATCTGTTAAGCTCAGCAAAAAACTAAAGATAGAAATGAGAGCCAATGAAAACAAGTTGTGTAATCAGCCAATGAGAACGCTTGTCTCATATATTAACCTCCTCCTTCTTGGTACTGCAATTATTCGGCCAATAAGAACAACTAAATCGAATGCTCTGCTTAGTGCTTTAAAACTTCAAATTAACACGACCAATCAAGATAAGGAGTTAACAAAAACGTGTCTAAGTCAGTTAACAAGAGCGATTCTGCCTATTTATGAAACAACTTAACTTTGTTACAGTCTGACTAACTTACAATGGAATTAAAGCTAAAGTGATCTACAGCGAACTAAACAAGACAGTCTGGGAGAAAAAACGCATGTAGAAAAGAAGGAGGAAGAAGAAACAAGGAAAAGAAAATGGACAGAAGAAGAAGTAAACAGTGTCTTACAGTGCCAGATTTAATAATTGTAGATCTAGTTTCTTAAAAGTACCAAATTGTTTTCTTTGCTAAAATTTACAAACAGTTATTTATACTGGTCCCAGTAAAATAACGTTATATCCATCTAAATTCTTAGCCTGTGCTGTTGAGGGATAAAAGCTGGATATTTATAGTGTTTAGAGTAATCTTATTGTTAGGCTATTAACTTTTCCAACAGTAGAAAGAGCATATAACGTTATTCTATTTGTGCTACTATACAAACTGCTGATTCGATTATCAGCCGATTTAGACCACTTACATCAAATATTCAAGCAAAAGCTATGATTATCTAACCAAAGCTTGTAATTATAATAATATCTACAAGTTCTTTTTGACACGATATTATCTTTACAAGCCCTCTACAAGCCTACCAATGTTAGAAAGATAATAATTTTTAAATGATGAGAATTTAGTGAAAATCTGAGCTAGCCTTGAATGACAAATCAAAATTTATACAGACAGACCTTCAGACTGGTCTTACAGCACGCCTACGTAATAAAGGTTGGCACTCAACCGGAAACTTCAACAGATGCCTCTGACATGCTCTCGAAAGATGCTGTTAATAAAGATGTTATAAATGGATGTTGTAAGTCTATCTTAATATTCAAGAATCATCATTCTATGAATTTGAGAGAATTGCTCAATAATGCTATATATATATATCAACGTTATTGATGGCGTAAGTACGTGCGGAAACACCCTTTTTTATTTTTTTTTTAAGAAAACAATTGGACGTCTATCTTTAACTATAATAGTGCTTTTTACATTTAAAAAACTGCCTTGCACTTTTAAAAACGTCTTAAAACAAAATTTGGTACTTGGATATTTTGTTTTTTGACAATAGTTACATATTCAAAATATGTAAGAGTGACACACGTCCAGGAATCAGAGCAGTTTTAAGAGAGGTGTTTAAATTTTATAAAAGAATAGAATTTTTGGTGGTTTCAAAACGCCTCTGGGGGAAAATTTGATAATTTGATCAGTTTCGAGACAAGCCAGTTGATCGCTTGTCATTTTTTATTTCTAATTTGAAAACACGCTTAGAAGAGATTTTTCGATTGTCAAATGTCATCTGTCGAGTCAAAAAGTGGCAGTAATATAATAGAAAGTTATTTTGTTACTAATATCAACATAGTAGGCGTCACAAGGCGAGTTAAGACCAAAGGCCTAAACCCTTAAACTACAAGTCCTTGCAAAAGCGTTTCCGGACGTGTGATTCACAAGACTTTTTGTGAAAAAATTTCGCTTCAACTAGTTATGAATCTGACAAATTGTCGCTAGGTCAACTAGTACGGAGAATTGTAGTAGTTAACAGAGCCGTTTAAGCAAAATGTTGTGCTTTTCACCTTTTTTTTGTAATTTTTTTTTATTTTAATTTTTGGTACATAGTAAACTTTAGACTTTTTCTTCAATATTTAGCCGAGACGATTTATTGAGAACCTATTTATTAAAAAATGAAGCAAGATGTTCGCCCATGTGGCTCATAAATAATGCATAATCAAAAAATTAAATCAAGACAAAATAAATAATTCAAGTCTTCCTTCTCATTTCTGATGAAATATGTATAATGGTAAAAAGCAAAACATCGGAGCCTTCTTTATCACTGCTGGTTGACGTGAAATCTTGCTTTTTGTTACAAATTATTATAGCGGCCAGTTTCGGCTACGAAGAAGAAGAAGAAGAAGTTCTTGGTAGCTTTCCACACCTTAAAAGAAAGCGAGACGTGAAGAAATTCACAAGAGCGTCTTCGGATAGCGAAAGATATAAATCTCCACTGATTTGCTAACTTTTTCTCATAATATCTTGAAAATTTTCAAAATTATCGCATAAAAATGGACGTTTTATTGAAATTTTGCAGTTGGCGCCTCCACCATTTTTAAACTTTTTTATAAAAATAATATAAATGTTTAACTTTTTATTTATATACTGGTTTTTTTGCAATAATTTGAATAACTTTTCAGATTGATTGAATAGAATCTCACCGAATTGAACAATTTATCTAAAAAAAATACATTTGGCGCATCCACCATTTTAAAAACAATTTTTGTAAAAAACCATAAAATAATGTAAATGTCTGATTTACTGACTTTATGACATAAACATTTTTTTTTATTAATTTAATAAGCTCTCGCTTAATTAAACAATTTATTACAAATTTTGCATTTTGGCGCTTTTGCCAGTTTTGAGCATTTTTCTAAAAAACCATAAAATAGTGTAAATGTCTATCTTTCTACTGATCTACTGACTTTTTGACATAAATACTTTTTTTATTATTTTAATAAAATCTCGCCTAATTGAACAATTTATTACAAAATCTGCATTTTGGCGCTTCCGCCATTTTTGGACATTTTTCTAAAAAACCATAAAATAGTGTAAATGTCTATCTTTTTACTGATCTACTGACTTTTTGACATAAACACTTTTTTTACTATTTTAATAAACTCTCGCTTAATTAAACAATTTATTACAAATTTTGCATTTTGGGGTTTTTGCCATTTTTGAGCATTTTTCTAAAAAACTATAAAATAATGTAAATGCCTGTCTTTTTACTGATCTACTGACTTTTAGACATAAACACTTTTTGTATTAATTTAATAATATCTCGCCTAATTGAACAATTTATTGAAAATTCTACATTTTCGGGCTTCCGCCATTTTCGAACATTTTTTTAAAAAACCTTAAAATAAGGTAAATGCCTGTCTTTTACTGATTTACTGACTTTTTGACATAAACACTTTTTGTATTAATTTAATAAAATCTCGCCTAATTGAACAATTTATTACAAAATCTGCATTTTGGCGCTTTCGCCATTTTTAAACATTTTTCTAAAAAACCATAAAATAGTGTAAATGTCTATCTTTCTACTGATCTACTGCCTTTTTGACATAAACACTTTTTTTATTATTTTAATAAAATCTCGCCTAATTGAACAATTTATTACAAAATCTGCATTTTGGCGCTTCCGCCATTTTTGAACATTTTTCTAAAAAACCATAAAATAGTGTAAATGTTTATCTTTCTACTGATCTACTGACTTTTTGACATAAACACTTTTTGTAAATTTGATAACATCTCGCCTAATCAAACAATTTATTACAAATTCTGCATTTTGGCGCTTCCGCCATTTTTGAACATTTTTCTAAAAAACCATAAAATAGTGTAAATGTCTATCTTTCTACTGATCTACTGACTTTTTGACATAAACACTTTTTTTATTATTTTAATAAAATCTCGCCTAATTGAACAATTTATTACAAAATCTGCATTTGGCGCCTCCGCCATTTTCGAACATTTTTCTAAAAAACCATAAAATAGTGTAAATGTCTATCTGTCTACTGATCTACTGACTTTTTGACATAAACACTTTTTTTATTATTTTAATAAAATCTCGCCTAATTGAACAATTTATTACAAAATCTGCATTTTGGCGCTTCCGCCATTTTTGAACATTTTTCTAAAAAACTGTAAAATAGTGTAAATGTCTATCTTTCTACTGATCTACTGACTTTTTGACATAAACACTTTTTTTATTATTTTAATAAAATCTCGCCTAATTGATCAATTTATTACAAAATCTGCATTTGGCGCCTCCGCCATTTTTAAACATTTTTTTAAAAAACTATAAAATAATGTAAATGCCTGTCTTTCTACTGATCTACTGACTTTTTGACATAAACACTTTTTGTAAATTTAATAACATCTCGCCCAATCAAGCAATGTATTACAAATTCTGCGTTTGGCGCATCCGCCATTTTCGAACATTTTTCTAAAAAACTATAAAATAATGTAAATGCCTGTCTTTCTATTGATCTACTGACTTTTTGACATAAACACTTTTTTTTATTATTTTAACAAAATCTCGCCTAATTGAACAATTTATTACAAAATCTGCATTTGGCGCCTCCGCCATTTTCGAACATTTTTCTAAAAAACCATAAAATAGTGTAAATGTCTATCTGTCTACTGATCTACTGACTTTTTGACATAAACACTTTTTTTATTATTTTAATAAAATCTCGCCTAATTGAACAATTTATTACAAAATCTGCATTCTGGCGCTTCCGCCATTTTTGAACATTTTTCTAAAAAACCATAAAATAGTATAAATGTCTATCTTTCTACTGATCTACTGACTTTTTGACATAAACACTTTTTTTATTATTTTAATAAAATCGCGCCTAATTGAACAATTTATTACAAACCCTGCATTTGGCGCCTCCGCCATTTTCAATTTTTTTTATAAAAAAACAAAAATGTTTTAATTGTTGCAATTTAGAATTTTAATGCTTATATCTTGCTTTTGTGTGATTAAACCTACCTAAAAATGTAAATTAGCATCATTGAAAGATCCCACAGTACAAGTCACCCCAATGTCTGCTCTCGTCCAGAAGCATTTCATCGACAATTTTATTATTCAAGAGTTATTCCCTCATAAGATCGAAAGCACTCGTAAACCACTTTCAGAAGCGCCTACAGAGCCCCAAACAGCATTCCTGTTACATAACCGAAAACCCCATTTTTTATTGTTCAATTTAAAAAAAAAAATCTCAAATAAATAGACCAGAAATATGGCACAGAGTAGCTTTTAAATTTTATGGTGGAAAGCAGCAAGAATGTCATTAGCTTAATGGCTTTTACTACTTTTAAGGGTTTTGCCAAATCTCACCCCCTTTTAATTTAGTCTCTTTGAATTCGTTTTACAGATTTAACGTTAATTGATGAATCGGAGAAATCAAATGATTTAATCTACTTTTTCGGCAATGTTAATGGAAAAGCGAGTGGTGAAGAAAAGGCAGTAGTACCACCTGGAGCTTTTTGTTGGTTTTTGATTTTTGTGTAACCTAACGGTTACAAAAAAAGCTTAATAAGACTCCCTGAATTGATAATTAAAATAGATTAGAAGAGATTTTTTTATTGTCAAATGTCATCTATCACGTCAAAAAGTTATAGAAATATAATAGTTATTTGAATCACAAATCCGGAAACTAAAATATTTATTTATCTATTTCTGTCAACATAAGCTGGTTTTTATTTGTTATGTTGTGTTAACTTATTTCTCTTATAAGTTGACTTAAAGGCTACAAAAAAGTTATACAAAAAAAGCTTAATAAGACTCCCTGAATTGATAATTAAAATAAATATTGCCAAATGTCATCTGTCAAGTTGAAAAGTGGTAGAAATATAATAGAATAGTTATTTGAATCACAAAGCCGGAAACTGAAATATTCATTTATCTATTTCTGTCAACATAAGCTGGTTTTTAGTTTTTATGTTGTGTCAACTTATTTCTCTTATAAGTTGACCTAAAGGTTACAAAAAAGTTATACAAAAAAAGCTTAATAAAACTCCCGTAATTAATATTTAAAAAAAAATTTTTAATTGTCAAATGTCATCTGTCAAGTCAAAAAGTGGTAGAAATATAATAGAACAGTTTTTTGAATCACAAGGCCGGAAACTGAAATATTTATTTATCTACTTCGGTCAACATAAGCTGGTTTTTATTTTTTATATTGTGCTAACTTATTTCTCTTATAAGTTGACCTAAAGGTTACAAAAAAGTTATCCAAAAAAAGCTTAATAAGACTCCTTGAATTGATAATTAAAATAGATTAGAAGAGATTTTTTTATTGTCAAATGTCATCTGTCAAGTCAAAAAGTGATAGAAATAGAATAGTTATTTGAATCACAAATTCGGAAACTGGAATATTTATTTATCTATTTTTGTCAACATAAGCTGGTTTTAATTTTTTATGTTGTGTTAACTTCTTTCTCTTATAAGTTTACAAAAAAGTTATACAAAAAAAGCTTAATAAGACTCCCTGAATTGATAATTAAAATAGATTAGAAGAGATTTTTTTATTGTCAAATGTCATCTTTTATGTCAAAAAGTAATAGAAATATAATAGAATATTTATTTAAATCACAAAGCCGAAAACTAGAATATTAATTTATCTATTTCTGTCAACATAAGCTGGTTTTAGTTTTTTATATTGTGTTAACTTCTTTTTCTTATAAGTTTACAAAAAAGTTATACAAAAAAAGCTTAATAAGACTCCCTGAATTGTTAATTAAAATCGATTAAAAGAAATTTTTTCATTGTCAAATGTCATCTGTCATGTCAAAAAGTGATAGAAATAGAATAGTTATTTGAATCACAAATCCGGAAACTGGAATATTTTTTTATCTATTTCTGTCAACATAAGCTGCTTTTTATTTTTTATGTTGTGTTAACTTATTTCTCTTTTAAGTTGACCTGAAGGTTACAAAAAAGTTATACAAAAAAAGCTTAATAAGACTCCCCGAATCGATAATTAAAATAGATTAGAAGAGATTTTTGCATTGTCAAATGTCATCTGTCAAGTTGAAAAGTGATAGAAATATAATAGAATTGTTATTTGAATCACAAATCCGGAAACAGAAATACTTATTTATCTATTTCTGTCAACATAAGCTGGTTTTTATATTTTATGTTGTGTTATTTCTCTTATAAGTTGACCTAAAGGTTAAAAAAGTTATACAAAAAAAGCTTAATAAGACGCCTTGAATTGATAATTAAAATAGATTTGAAAAGATTTTTTGTCAAATGTCATCTGTCAAGTTGAAAAGTGGTAGAAATATTTATTTATCTATTTCTGTCAACAATAAGCTGGTTTTAATTTTTTATGTTGTGTTAACTTATTTTAAAAAGTTACCAAAAATGTATACATAAAAAGCTTAATAAGACTCCCTGAATTGATAATTAAAATAAATTAGAAGAGATTTTTTTATTGTCAAATGTCATCTTTTATGTCAAAAAGTAATAGAAATATAATAAAATTGTTATTTGAATCACAAAGCCGAAAACTGGAATATTTTTTTATCTACTTCTGTCAACATAAGCTGGTTTTTATTTGTTATGTTGTGTTAACTTATTTCTCTTATAAGTTAACAAAAAAGTTATACAAAAAAAGCTTAATAAGACTCCCTGAATTGATAATTAAAATAAATTGGAAGAGATTTTTTTATTGTCAAATGTCATCTCTCAAGTCAAAAAGTGATAGAAATATAATAGTTATTTGAATCACAAATCCGGAAACTGGAATATTTATTTATCTATTTCCGTCAACATAAGCTGGTTTTTATTTTTTATGTTGTGTTAACTTATTTCTTTTATCAGTTGACCTAAAAGTTACAAAAAAATTATACAAAAAAAGCTTAATAAGACTTCCTGAATTAATAATTAGAATAGATTAGAAGAAATTTTTTCATTGTCAAATGTCATCTGTCAAGTCAAAAAGTGATAGAAATAGAATAGTTATTTGAATCACAAATCCGGAAACTGAAATATTTATTTATCTATTTCTGTCAACATAAGCTGGCTTTTATTTTATATGTTGTGTTAACTTATTTCTCTTATAAGTTGACCTAAAGGTTACAAAAAATTTGTTAAAAAAAAGCTTAATAAGACTCCCTGAATTGATATTTAAATAGATTAAAAGAGATTTTTTTATTGTCAAATGTCATCTGTCAAGTCAAAAAGTGATAGAAATAGAATAGTTATTTGAATCACAAATCCGGAAGCTGAAATATTTATTTATCTATTTCTGTCAACATAAGCTGGTTTTAATTTTTTATGTTGTGTTAACTTATTTCTCTTATAAGTTGACCTAAAGGTTACAAAAAATTTATTAAAAAAAAGCTTAATAAGACTCCCTGAATTTATAATTAAAATAGATTAGAAGAGATTTTTTCATTGTCAAATGTCATCTGTCATGTCAAAAAGTGATAGAAATAGAATAGTTATTTGAATCACAAATCCAGAAACTGAAATATTTATTTATCTATTTCTGTCAACATAAGCTGGCTTTTATTTTTTATGTTGTGTTAACTTATTTTAAAAAGTTACCAAAAATGTATACATAAAAAGCTTAATAAGACTCCCTGAATTGATAATTAAAATAAATTAGAAGATATTTTTTTATTGTCAAATGTCATCTTTTATGTCAAAAAGTAATAGAAATATAATAAAATTGTTATTTGAATCACAAAGCCGAAAACTGGAATATTTTTTTATCTACTTCTGTCAACATAAGCTGGTTTTTATTTGTTATGTTGTGTTAACTTATTTCTCTTATAAGTTAACAAAAAAGTTATACAAAAAAAGCTTAATAAGACTCCCTGAATTGATAATTAAAATAAATTGGAAGAGATTTTTTTATTGTCAAATGTCATCTCTCAAGTCAAAAAGTGATAGAAATATAATAGTTATTTGAATCACAAATCCGGAAACTGGAATATTTATTTATCTATTTCCGTCAACATAAGCTGGTTTTTATTTTTTATGTTGTGTTAACTTATTTCTTTTATCAGTTGACCTAAAAGTTACAAAAAAATTATACAAAAAAAGCTTAATAAGACTCCCTGAATTAATAATTAGAATAGATTAGAAGAAATTTTTTCATTGTCAAATGTCATCTGTCAAGTCAAAAAGTGATAGAAATAGAATAGTTATTTGAATCACAAATCCGGAAACTGAAATATTTATTTATCTATTTCTGTCAACATAAGCTGGCTTTTATTTTATATGTTGTGTTAACTTATTTCTCTTATAAGTTGACCTAAAGGTTACAAAAAATTTGTTAAAAAAAAGCTTAATAAGACTCCCTGAATTGATATTTAAATAGATTAAAAGAGATTTTTTTATTGTCAAATGTCATCTGTCAAGTCAAAAAGTGATAGAAATAGAATAGTTATTTGAATCACAAATCCGGAAGCTGAAATATTTATTTATCTATTTCTGTCAACATAAGCTGGTTTTAATTTTTTATGTTGTGTTAACTTATTTCTCTTATAAGTTGACCTAAAGGTTACAAAAAATTTATTAAAAAAAAGCTTAATAAGACTCCCTGAATTTATAATTAAAATAGATTAGAAGAGATTTTTTCATTGTCAAATGTCATCTGTCATGTCAAAAAGTGATAGAAATAGAATAGTTATTTGAATCACAAATCCAGAAACTGAAATATTTATTTATCTATTTCTGTCAACATAAGCTGGCTTTTATTTTTTATGTTGTGTTAACTTATTTTAAAAAGTTACCAAAAATGTATACATAAAAAGCTTAATAAGACTCCCTGAATTGATAATTAAAATAAATTAGAAGATATTTTTTTATTGTCAAATGTCATCTTTTATGTCAAAAAGTAATAGAAATATAATAAAATTGTTATTTGAATCACAAAGCCGAAAACTGGAATATTTTTTTATCTACTTCTGTCAACATAAGCTGGTTTTTATTTGTTATGTTGTGTTAACTTATTTCTCTTATAAGTTAACAAAAAAGTTATACAAAAAAAGCTTAATAAGACTCCCTGAATTGATAATTAAAATAAATTGGAAGAGATTTTTTTATTGTCAAATGTCATCTCTCAAGTCAAAAAGTGATAGAAATATAATAGTTATTTGAATCACAAATCCGGAAACTGGAATATTTATTTATCTATTTCCGTCAACATAAGCTGGTTTTTATTTTTTATGTTGTGTTAACTTATTTCTTTTATCAGTTGACCTAAAAGTTACAAAAAAATTATACAAAAAAAGCTTAATAAAACTCCCTGAATTAATAATTAAAATAGATTAGAAGAGATTTTTTTATTGTCAAATGTCATCTGTCAAGTTGAAAAGTGGTAGAAATATAATAGAATAGTAATTTGAATCACAAATCCGGAAACTGGAATATTTGTTTATCTATTTCGGTCAACATAAGCTGGTTTTAATTTTTTATGTTGTGTTAACTTCTTTCTCTTATAAGTTTACAAAAAAGTTATACAAAAAAAGCTTAATAAGACTCCCTGAATTGATAATTAAAATAGATTAGAAGAGATTTTTTTATTGTCAAATGTCATCTGTCAAGTCAAAAAGTGATAGAAATAGAATAGTTATTTAAATCACAAAACCGGAAACTGAAATATTTATTTATCTATTTCTGTCAACATAAGCTGATTTTTATTTTTTATGTTGTGTTAACTTATTTCTCTTATAAGTTGACCTAAAGGTTACAAAAAATTTATTAAAAAAAAGCTTAATAAAACTCCCTGAATTAATAATTAAAATAGATTAGAAGAGATTTTTTTATTGTCAAATGTCATCTGTCAAGTTGAAAAGTGGTAGAAATATAATAGAATAGTTATTTGAATCACAAATCCGGAAACTGGAATATTTGTTTATCTATTTCGGTCAACATAAGCTGGTTTTTATTTTTTATGTTGTGTTATCTTATTTCTTTTATCAGTTGACCTAAAAGTTACAAAAAAATTATACAAAAAAAGCTTAATAAGACTCCCTGAATTAATAATTAAAATAGATTTAAAGAGATTTTGTTATTGTCAAATGTCATCTTTCATGTCAAAAAGTGATTGAAGTAGAATAGTTATTTGAATCACAAATTCGGAAACTGAAATATTTATTTATCTATTTCTGTCAACATAAGCTGGTTTTTATTTTTTCTGTTGTGTTAACTTATTTCTCTTATAAGTTAACTTAAAGGCTTGAAAAAAAGCTTAATAAGACTCCCTGAATTGATAATTAAAATAGATTAGAAGAGATTTTTAGATTGTCACATGTCATCTTTCAAGTCAAAAAGTTATAGCCTTAAACTGGAGTGATTTTAAAGGCCAAAGCCGAAAGCCGAAGCGTCGAAACCTTTACAAAAACGTTTCCGGACGTGTGATTCACAAAACTTTTGATTACTAGAATGATTAACAAGAGAATGGTTTTCAAAAGCCCGTCACAACGAATTGTCACTCATGGGCTTCAGGGCTATACATTATACAATATAATCCGTTAGTTTGCCGTTGATAAATGTCTGACATTTGTCAATGACAGCAAATGGTGCCAACGCAAAAATTTAATTGGCATAATATTCCTCCTAGTCATTTTCCGACCTAGGCCAGCAAGAGCTAACTGACAGTAGTTCTTTTTTTTTTCTTTTGTTTTTTTTATCTCCGTTCGTTTAGTCGCAGATTCCCTTTACAAATTATAGACCCAAAAGAATTTCTCAATTCAGCGGCTTAGACTTTCCGAATGAATAGACATTTAAATTAAATAAGCGCGAAGATTTCGCTGCTGGTCTTGAAAACACAAGTATTAATTGTCTCTGCAACCCTCCCAAACTGTCTCTTAATTCAATCAACCTGAGCAACGCTATTAGCGCTCTCTCCAAGAACAATGCAGAACGTCTGGGGTTTTAATTTTTACGTGAACGTTAATCTAACTGACTTGCATAAGACGTTTGACACGGTGATTAACAAGAATTTGCGTTTTTTATTTAATAAATTGGTCAAGTCAGGTCAGGTCAGATTCCAAAATAATTATATATTGCTAACTTTTGAGGTTATGATATTGCAATAAAGAGACTTAGGCGGATCGTCATTACATGTCTACAATCGTCCGGATTGGCTGGTGTGCTGATGTTCGTCCCGATTGGCTGGCGCTTTTGTGTGCTGATGTGGTCACGGCAAAGTGACTTAAAGGCTTACAGAATGAGTTAGAAAGGAACATCTCTTGAGGTTGTAGAAGAGGCTGAGATGCCTCATACAGAAATCCTTATAGAGTACTTGCCAGGCAGTCAGAACTACTACCGTTTGCAGCTCTAAGTCAAATTGCACAAGTTGGCGTAAGCCCTTCCATCTGGTACACAGTATGTATCAGATCTCAAATGTCATTTGGAATGGTATTTCACTGTCAAGCCAAGCCCATTTCGAATAATTCTATCTTTTCAGTCTATTTCCAATCTATGGGAATAGTACCATTTGTCTGTTTCTGCTTTCAGCTGCGCCGACTCAAAACAACCGAAAGAAAATAAATTAAATACAAAACTTTTATTATTTATAACATTTTTATTTTATAGGAAATAATTTATTATAAGGTACTCTAAACAGTTTCTTAAATAATTCGGCGGACAAAATATTCACAACGGTGTCTTCTGAAATCGGTGTTAATATTTCTTTGATTTGGGGCTCAAATTGTTTGATGGCTTCATCTGCAGCTTTTGCTGGAATTGTAAACAAAAATAAAAACAATATTACAACTGCTTCAATAGTACCAAGTCGGGGAAACTCTTCAAATAATCCGTTATAAGTATACTTCAAATCTGCAATTTTTATTTTTAGAGTAAACTTGTCTAAATCGAGGTAATCAGTTCCGTGCTTGGTGACAAGTTTGGTTGTCAAGTCAAAATTAGCATCAAGGTTGCCTAAAAGGGAGAAGTAGTACTTTAACAACCATGGCCAGACGAAAGTTATCTTTTTTTTAGAAAAAGATTGGTTGGGATTTAGAGACCTAGGTCAGATTCTGAACGCACTATCGCCAGCCACCTGACTACTATGATAACTTACCAACGGTTATATCACAGCCACCTTTTCCCTGAATTGGAATACCAAGAATTTTACCATCTACTGTATAATTTCCGTTAAAGTTGACATGGTCAAGCTTAAGAGCGCCGCTGAGCGTTAGCGTTTTTGGATCGAAACTGTAAACAAATTGACAAAAGTCTATTAGTTCTCACTGATGAGAGCTAACAAGCCCCGACTTTCTCACCCAAACTTCTCAAACTTATAGCTGTCCAACCCCTTAACGGACATATCCAGCAAATCAGCGGTGAAGTTTGCTTGAGCTGTGTCTTCTCTGACATGAATTTTTGGGATGAAATAGGGCACTGTGACCGCAATATTCAATTCCGGCACTCCATTTTTGAAAATTGGGCGAATCTGCTCGGTGGCCTTTAGAAGGCAATTATTCAGATCTGGATCATTTCTGTAGCACGTTGGAAAGCTTGCGGCTGAAAATAGGATTTTAGCAAAATGTTTTCAAATGTAATTAAGTCCGAACGTAGAGTTTTTTGTGGGTTGACATATTGGACACTTGCGGCTATTATAAAAGATGTCAGCACTAGTAGTCGGCACATTTTTAGCTCACAAGCTGATTGAGCGCTCTTGCAGATGTTGCGGAATATATAAGATTCATTCCAACTTTTTTGTCGACGTTTTTTAGTTTTATTTGATTTTGTCTATACCAATACTAGGAAATTAACGCAATTTGTGACATAATTATATGATAATTGATGTATGACTGGAAGATTTAGTAATTATATAATTACCAATATTAAATAATGTTAGATAAAAAAAAGTCTGGCATTATTAGATTTCAAGGCCCATTCTATCACTTTTTTCTATTATTGAATTGATTCTAATTATTATTGCAAGAAACGTCAATTAGTCATCAATATTTATTAAATATTGTTTGCTAACAAAATAGTTTTTTTTTTTTTAAAAAAGTATTTTTAAAAAAAGTAAAAAGTTTAAAAGTAAGTTTTGAGCCTTGCATCTATCCGTCTCTTCCTTCGTTTTAGCCTTTTTTCTTTAGGGGTGTTTTTTTACGCTACAGGGTGGTTCTGGCCTTACAAAAAAGGTTACATAAATATAAAAGTGTTAATTAGTCACAGCTTTTTTCCTGTAGTGAGACCGCCATATCAGAATAGTCTTTTTTTTAGTGTTTTTTATTGGAAAAACACCAAAAAAAAATTAGTCTGACAATAATGAAAAATTATGCAACTGCGCAAATGTCAGTAAATCAGTGAAAAAATGAAAATTTATAATATTTAAATAACTTTGAAAAAAATGGTGGCGGCGCCAAATGTAATATTTTTAAAATTTGTTCAATTAGGTGAGGTTCTACTGTACTAAATTTACAATTCAATCAAGTTACTATGAACAAAAGTTGGTAAATCAGTTAAAAACAAAAATTTATAATAATTTAAAGATAACAAATTTAAAAATGGTGGAGGCGCCTAATGCAATTTTTTTTGTAATTTGTTTAATTAAATCTTGTTTTTTGTAGTAAATATACAAGTTATTGGAGTTACTGTAAACAAAAGTCAGTTAATCAGTTAAAAATAAAAATTTATAATATTTTATAGACTTTAAAAAAAAATTTTAAAATGGTAGAAGCGCCAAATGCTATTTTTTTTGTAATTTGTTTAATTAAATGTTTTTCTATTGTACTAAATCTACAAGTTAATCAAGTTACTATAAACAAAAGTTAGTTAATCAGTTAAAAATAAAAATTTATAATATTTTAAACTTCAAAAAAAAAATTAAAAATGGTGGAAGCGTCAAATGCAATTTTTTTTTGTAATTTGTTTGATTAAATGTTGTTCTATTGCACAAAATCTACAAGTTAATCAAGTTACTGTAAACAAAAATCAGTTAATCAGTTAAAAATAAAAATTTATAATATTTTAAACTTCAAAAAAAAAATTAAAAATGGTGAAAGCCCCAAATGCAATTTTTTTAAGAATTTGTTTAATTAAATGTTGTTCTATTGTAGTAAATATACAAGTTAATCAAGTTACTATAAACAAAAGTCAGTTAATCAGTTAAAAATAAAAATTTATAATATTTTAAACTTAAAAAAAAAAAATTAAAAATGGTGGAAGCGTCAAATGCAATTTTTTTTGTAATTTGTTTGATTAAATGTTGTTCTATTGCACAAAATCTACAAGTTAATCAAGTTACTGTAAACAAAAATCAGTTAATCAGTTAAAAATAAAAATTTATAATATTTTAAACTTCAAAAAAAAAATTAAAAATGGTGAAAGCGCCAAATGCAATTTTTTTAAGAATTTGTTTAATTAAATGTTGTTCTATTGTACTAAATCTACAAGTTAATCAAGTTACTATAAACAAAAGTCAGTTAATCAGTTAAAAATAAAAATTTATAATATTTTATGGACTTTAAAAAAAAAGAATAAAAATGGTGGAAGCGTTAAATGCAATTTTTTTTGTAATTTGTTCAATTACATGTAGTTCTATTGTACTAAATATACAAGTTAATCAAGTTACTGTAAGCAAAAGTCAGTTAATCAGTTAAAAATAAAAATTTATAATATTTTATAGACTTTGAAAAAAATTAATAAAAATGGTGGAGACGCCAAATGCAATTTTTTTTATAATTTGTTTAATTAAATGTTGTTCTATTGTACTAAATCTACAAGTTAATTAAGTTACTATAAATAAAAGTCAGTTAATCAGTTAAATATAAAAATTTGTAATATTTAATAGACTTAAAAAAAATTTAAAATAGTGGAGACGCCAAATGCTTTTTTTTTATAATTTGTTCAATTAAATGTGGTTCTATTGTACTAAATCTATAAGTTGATCAAGTTAGTATTAACACAAGTCAGTTAATCAGTTAAAAATAAAAATTTATAATATTTCATAGACTTAAAAAAATAATTTAAAAATTGTAATGGCGCCAAATGCATTTTTCTTAAGAAATTTGTTCAATTAAATGTGATTCTATTGTACTAAATCTACAAGTTAATCAAGTTACTATAAACAAAAGTCAGTTAATCAGTTAAAATTAAAAGTTTATAATATTTTATGGACTTTTAAAAAAAAGAATAAGAATGGTGGAGGCGTTAAATGCATTTTTTTTGTAATTTGTTTAATTAAATGTTGTTCTATTGTACTAAATCTACAAGTTAATCAAGTTACTGTAAACAAAAGTCAGTTAATCAGTTAAAAATAAAAAACTTTAATATTCTATAGACTTTGAAAAAAATTAATAAAAATGGTAGAGGCGTTAAATGCAATTGTTTTTGTAATATGTTTAATTAAATGTTGTTCTATTGTACTGAATCCACAAGTTAATCAAGTTACTATAAACAAAAATCAGTTAATCAGTTAAAAATAAAAGTTTACAATATTTTATAGCCTTTAAAAAAAAATTTTAAAATGGTACAAGCGCCAAATGCAATTTTTTTTGTAAGTTGTTTGATTAAATGTTGTTCTATTGCACAAAATCTACAAGTTAATCAAGTTACTGTAAACAAAAATCAGTTAATCAGTTAAAAACAAAAATTTATAATATTTTATAGATTTTAAAAAAAATTTTAAAAAGGTAGAAGCGCCAAATGCAATTTTTTTTGTAAGTTGTTTGATTGAATGTTGTTCTTTTGCACAAAATCTACAAGTTAATCAAGTTACTGTAAACAAAAATCAGTTAATCAGTTAAAAATAAAAAACTTTAATATTCTATAGACTTTGAAAAAAATTAATAAAAATGGTAGAGGCGTTAAATGCAATTTTTTTTGTAATTTGATTAATTAAATGTGGTGCTATTGAACTAAATTTACAAGTTAATCAAGTTACTATAAACAAAAATCAGTTAATCAGTTAAAAATAAAAGTTTATAATATTTTATAGACTTTAAAAAAAAATTTTAAAATGGTAGAAGCGCCAAATGCTATTTTTTTTGTAAGTGGTTTGATTAAATGTTGTTCTATTGCACAAAATCTACAAGTTAATCAAGTTACTGTAAGCAAAAATCAGTTAATCAGTTAAAAATAAAAGTTTATAATATTTTATGGACTTTAAAAAAAAATTTTAAAATGGTAGAAGCGCCAAATGCTATTTTTTTTGTACGTGGTTTGATTAAATGTTGTTCTATTGCACAAAATCTACAAGTTAATCAAGTTACTGTAAACAAAAATTAGTTAATCAGCTAAAAATAAAAGTTTATAATATTTTATGGACTTTAAAAAAAAATTTTAAAATGGTAGAAGCGCCAAATGCTATTTTTTTGTAAGTTGTTTGATTAAATGTTGTTCTATTGCACAAAATCTACAAGTTAATTAAGTTACTGTAAACAAAAATCAGTTAATCAGTTAAAAACAAAAATTTATAATATTTTATAGACTTTAAAAAAAAAATTTAAAATGGTTGAAGCGCCAAATGCTATTTTTTTTGTAAGTTGTTTGATTAAATGTTGTTCTATTGCACAAAATCTACAAGTTAATCAAGTTACTGTAAACAAAAATCAGTTAATCAGTTAAAAACAAAAATTTATAATGTTTTATAGATTTTAAAAAAAAATTTAAAATGGTAGAAGCGCCAAATGCAATTTTTTTTGTAAGTTGTTTGATTGAATGTTGTTCTTTTGCACAAAATCTACAAGTTAATCAAGTTACTGTAAACAAAAATCAGTTAATCAGTTAAAAATAAAAAACTTTAATATTCTATAGACTTTGAAAAAAATTAATAAAAATGGTAGAGGCGTTAAATGCAATTTTTTTTGTAATTTGATTAATTAAATGTGGTGCTATTGAACTAAATCTACAAGTTAATCAAGTTACTGTAAACAAAAATCAGTTAATCAGTTAAAAATAAAAGTTTATAATATTTTATAGACTTTAAAAAAAAATTTTAAAATGGTAGAAGCGCCAAATGCTATTTTTTTTGTAAGTGGTTTGATTAAATAATGTTCTATTGCACAAAATCTACAAGTTAATCAAGTTACTGTAAACAAAAATCAGTTAATCAGTTAAAAATAAAAGTTTATAATATTTTATAGACTTTAAAAAAAAATTTTAAAATGGTAGAAGCGCCAAATGCTATTTTTTTTGTAAGTGGTTTGATTAAATGTTGTTCTATTGCACAAAATCTACAAGTTAATCAAGTTACTGTAAACAAAAATCAGTTAATCAGTTAAAAATAAAAGTTTATAATATTTTATAGACTTTAAAAAAAAATTTTAAAATGGTAGAAGCGCCAAATGCTATTTTTTTTGTAAGTGGTTTGATTAAATGTTGTTCTATTGCACAAAATCTACAAGTTAATCAAGTTACTGTAAACAAAAATCAGTTAATCAGTTAAAAATAAAAGTTTATAATATTTTATGGACTTTAAAAAAAAATTTTAAAATGGTAGAAGCGCCAAATGCTATTTTTTTTGTAAGTGGTTTGATTAAATGTTGTTCTATTGCACAAAATCTACAAGTTAATCAAGTTACTGTAAACAAAAATCAGTTAATCAGTTAAAAATAAAAGTTTATAATATTTTATGGACTTTAAAAAAAAATTTTAAAATGGTAGAAGCGCCAAATGCTATTTTTTTTGTACGTGGTTTGATTAAATGTTGTTCTATTGCACAAAATCTACAAGTTAATCAAGTTACTGTAAACAAAAATTAGTTAATCAGCTAAAAATAAAAGTTTATAATATTTTATGGACTTTAAAAAAAAATTTTAAAATGGTAGAAGCGCCAAATGCTATTTTTTTGTAAGTTGTTTGATTAAATGTTGTTCTATTGCACAAAATCTACAAGTTAATTAAGTTACTGTAAACAAAAATCAGTTAATCAGTTAAAAACAAAAATTTTTAATATTTTATAGACTTTAAAAAAAAAATTTAAAATGGTTGAAGCGCCAAATGCTATTTTTTTTGTAAGTTGTTTGATTAAATGTTGTTCTATTGCACAAAATCTACAAGTTAATCAAGTTACTGTAAACAAAAATCAGTTAATCAGTTAAAAACAAAAATTTATAATGTTTTATAGATTTTAAAAAAAAATTTAAAATGGTAGAAGCGCCAAATGCAATTTTTTTTGTAAGTTGTTTGATTGAATGTTGTTCTTTTGCACAAAATCTACAAGTTAATCAAGTTACTGTAAACAAAAATCAGTTAATCAGTTAAAAATAAAAAACTTTAATATTCTATAGACTTTGAAAAAAATTAATAAAAATGGTAGAGGCGTTAAATGCAATTTTTTTTGTAATTTGATTAATTAAATGTGGTGCTATTGAACTAAATTTACAAGTTAATCAAGTTACTGTAAACAAAAATCAGTTAATCAGTTAAAAATAAAAGTTTATAATATTTTATAGACTTTAAAAAAAAATTTTAAAATGGTAGAAGCGCCAAATGCTATTTTTTTTGTAAGTGGTTTGATTAAATGTTGTTCTATTGCACAAAATCTACAAGTTAATCAAGTTACTGTAAACAAAAATCAGTTAATCAGTTAAAAATAAAAGTTTATAATATTTTATGGACTTTAAAAAAAAAATTTAAAATGGTAGAAGCGCCAAATGCTATTTTTTTTGTAAGTTGTTTGATTAAATGTTGTTCTATTGCACAAAATCTACAAGTTAATCAAGTTACTATAAACAAAAGTTAGTTAATCAGTTAAAAATAAAAATTTATAATGTTTTATAGACTTTAAAAAAAAATTAAAATGGTGGAAGCGCCAAATGCAATTTTTTTTTAAATTTGTTTAATTAAATGTTGTTCTATTGTACTAAATCTACAAGTTAATCAAGTTACTACAAACAAAAGTCAGTTAATCAGTTAAAATTAAAAGTTTATAATATTTTATAGACTTTAAAAAAAAGAAAAATAATGGTGGAGACGCTAAATTTAATTTTTTTTGTAATATGTTTAATTAAATGTTGTTCTATTGTACTAAATCTGCAAGTTAATCAAGTTACTATAAACAAAAGTCAGTTAATCAGTTAAAAATAAAAAACTTTAATGTTTTATAAACTTTGAAAAAAATTAATAAAAATGGTGGAGGCGCCAAATGCAAGAATTTTAATAATTGTTCAGTTAGAAAATGTTCCACTGTATTGAATTCACAATTTAAAAAACATTTAAAAAAATGGCGGAGGCGCCAAATGTATAAGAATTTCTAACCTTTAAAAGGTTATATCTAAATATATTAAATTTAAATTGTAAAGTTATCTATGAATTAGGCGTTACAATCAATCTGAAATAAATTTTGTTCGAAAAATCTAATTTATTACAAATAAAAAAAATATTTTTTAATTAACTATATTTGAGTCCGTTTTTTAATTTGTTTAATTATCCTCGTGTGCGTTGTGTAATAATGTTGATATTTTGTTTTGCAAATAGTTGTTTTCCCACATTTTAATAAGGTTGCGTGTGTTACTCCTTATTAAAAAAATTATTCAAGCAGTTTTTAAGCGCTATAATACGACTAATTACTAATTTATAATAATTATTAATTAGCTTTTAATTGCACAGCTTGTTTATTGTAATTAAATACTTGAATTGCTGCAGATAAGAAATTGCGATAGGCAATCATAATTTTGAACATATTAATAATTAATATTAAGATTCCAATAAAGAAAATAACAAATTTAGAAATATTGTTACCAACATTTACTTAAATCCAAAAAAACAAGTTTAACAATAAAATATACAAAAATTATTGCAATTTCTATTATAAATTATGCGCGGAAACGCATTGTGACGTCAAACTAAAAAATTTTCTAATCTAAAAATTTAAAAATAAATTTTTTGTACTTAACAGGGGTTAAAACGTCAAAAAATGTTAATTTTAGTGCTTTTTTTTATTAAACTGATTGTAATTAGCTTACATTTTGACATTTTGCGTTTTTTAGACGTCCTAATAGATTTTTGAAAAGTTATTTTATAACTTAGATACAAGTCTTCTTTTTCCAAAAAACAAAAAAAATATTTTAACAGGAAATTTTCCAATCTAAAAATTTAAAAGTTAATTTTTTGTATTTAACAGAGGATAAAACATCGAAAAAGGTTAATTTTAGTGCTTTTTTTATTAAACTAATTATAATTAGCTTACTTTTTGACATTTTTGCGTTTTTTAGACGTCAAAACAGATTTTTGAAAGGTTATTTTATAACTTAGACATAAAATGTACTCTATTCAAAATGATTTTGACAGGAAATTTTCTAATCTAAAAATTTAAAAATTAATTTTCGGTACCTAACGGGGGATAAAATATCAAAAAACGTTAATTTTAGTGCTTTTTTTTATTAAACTGATTATAATTAGCTTACATTTTGACATTTTTGCGTTTTTTAGACGTCATAACACATTTTTGAAAAGCCATTTTATAGCTTGGATACAATTCTACTGTTTCCAAAAAAAAAATTATTTTGACAAAAAATTTTCTAATCTAAAAATTTAAAAATTAATTTTTTGTATTTAACACAGGATAAAACATCAAAAAACGCACATTTTAGTGCTTTTTTTAATTAAATTGATAATAATTAGCTAACTTTTTGACATTTTTGCGTTTTTTAGACTTCATAACAGATTTTTGAAGAGCCATTTTATAATTTAGATACAAGCCTACTGTTTCCAAAAAAAAAAATTATTTTGACAGGAAATTTTCTAATCTAAAAATTTAAAAATTAATTTTTTGTACTTAACAGGGGATAAAACATCAAAAAACGTTAATTTTAGTGCTTTTTTTTATTAAACTGATAATAATTAGCTTACCTTTTGACATTTTTGCGCTTTTTAGACGTCATAACAGATTTTTGGAAAGCCATTTTATAACTTAGACACAAGTCTACTCTTTCCAAAAAAAAAATTGTTTTGACAGAAAATTTTATAATTTAAAAATTAATTTTTTGTACTTAACAAGGGATAAAATATCAAAAAAACGTTTTTTTCTTTAAATTGACTATAATGAGCTTATCTTTTGACATTTTCGCTAAAATATAACGATTGTTAAAAATCCATTTGCTACCCACTCATCTCGATCTCCGAAACGGATAGAATTAAAGGAAAAGACGTGTTTCGGTCATCTAATTTATTTCTCTGTAATCAATTTATCTATTTCGGGAGCCTTTGGTCTTAAGTGTCGAAAGGTTCAACTATGTGAGGAGTTTGAACCGAACCGGTTACCATCACCGTGGGGTCAGATTCACCTGTCTGGTCTCTTGTTTAATCTTTCCGACTTGCAGCAGAAGAATGGCATTAATTTGATAGCAACCGACCCCAGATTTATACTCAATATGGTACAAATCCATGGAAATGTACCTCAAAAACTGCTTTTTCTTAATTTTTTCAAAAAAAATTTAGTTATATTTGCAAATTATTTATATATAAACTAAATTTAGTTGCATTTGAACTACTCGATTGTGAATGGAAAATTTAAGTAGGTAACATAAGTGCGCCTACGCAACACAGCAATAGAAGGAGCTGTAGTAGATCAAATGACCACTTTTTCAAATCACAGCTCTGTCACGGCTCATCTTTAATTGAAAATTTTCAAGTGTTTTTGAGCAAACTTTGCATGAGAACTTGAACGTTCCAACAGGTAAGGAGTGCAAAAAGTTTATTTTTATTGATTTTCTAATTTGTTTTTTATAATTAAATTAAATTAAATCAGCATTTTTAAAGAGTATTGAAACTTTAGGTATTTTTCTTAATTTGACACTAATTTTTGTATTATTTAAGAGTTTGGTTTTTTTAATAATGAAAACATTTATTTTTTTTTCCTAATTATTATCTAGTTTTTTCAAACAATCAAAATAGTTTTTTTTTATTAATAAAATTTATTTTTTAATTAATTTTTAAAAGAAAATTAATTTATAAATCTATAATTAAATTGAGTGGTAAAAATTACACAATTGTTTTTGAAAAATCCGTTTAGATATTATATTTTTGTTTAGTATTTTTTAATTTATTTTTAAATTATTGTTTTAATTGGGTACTTATTGATTTATTTACAAACTTATCATCATCTAAATTATTATAATTTTTTTCTAATTACTACAATTTTGAAAAAGTGTACACTTTTATATAGATTTTACAATTTGATATGTATAATTGATTAAATTAAGAAATTAGGCAATTTTTTCAAAAATGAATTTTTTAATTATCATTTTCTTCATATAAAAAAAGTTGCTTATTTTATTATTACATTGAATTATAATATCTCTAAAACTCAATCTTTATTAATTTTTTTTCAACCAATTAAGAAATTACCTAATATTTTTTTTAATTATTAATTACTAATTATTTGAATTGAATTAAGAATAAATTAAGAAAGTACTTAATTATAGCCGATACTTTTAAAAATTAGTAATTACATAGCTAAATTGAATTAATAAATTAGGCGGTTTTTCAAAGATGTGATTTTTAATTATTTTTTCTAATTAGCAATTTTTTCAAGTTAAGAAAACTAAATCTGATAATCAAACATAAAAAAAAAAATTTTTAATTTATAAGTTGTGTCAGTTTATTTTATATTTTAGTTTTAATTTTAAGACTCAATTATAATCAAAATATGTTCAAATTTATTATAAAAACGTGTTTCTATAATTTATTAGTTATAAAAAAATTAATATTGACAATTATTAATTTTATTTTAATTTAAAAATCATTATTCAAATTAAATTAAATCATTATTATCGTCATTATTTATTTTTATTTATAAATGTTTGTATTATTTTATAATTATCTATAGCTAAAAATTCTATTATAATTTTTAAAGTACTATTTTTTTAAATTATTAAAACTACTTATATTAAGTAATTAACTTTAAAATCGAGTAGTAAAAGACAAGGAAGGAGCAGATATAAAGACAGAGCTAGAGCTATTTGTAAAAAAATTAGATAAATTAATCAAAAAGATCAAACTGTAAGGACAATAAACAGAAAAGTTAAAAAAGCAATAAAAAGGAGTTTAAAAAAATGAGAAAAAATAAGAGATAAAAAGAGGCAGAATGCTAAAAACATCGAAAATTTGGTAAAAGAAACAGAAACAACAAAAAAAATATATAAGCAATAACTAGAATTGACGCAGGAAGAGAAGGAAAAGAAGAAATTAAAAAAAAGGTAAAAGAAGTGATGAAAACAAGAATAAAAAAGTGGCACAAAATAAGTATGGAAAAAGTACTAGTAAAACTCTAAGACTGGTATGCAAAAAAAAAGAAGAAAGAGAGGATAGAAAATAAAAAACTAAAAGTGAGAAAAAATGTAGAAAGAAAAAAGTTTATAGTATGAATAGAAGAAAAAGAATGAAAGGAATTGAAACGAAAAGTAGAAAACGTTAGAATAAGGCATATAATAGAGTCAGATCACCTTCCTATAGAGATAAGCATAGAAACTGAAAAACACCAAAAAGAAGAAAAAAGAAAAACAAATGCAAAACAACAAAAAGTAATAATTAATTAAAGTATGAGACAAGGAAGGGATAGAAAAATACAGAAAAAAGCTAGAAAACGTTGGAGATAATAGAAAGCAAGCTAGAAAAAGAAAGAAAAAAAATGATAATAAGAGAGAAAGAAACAAGATAGTGAATGAAGTAAAATAAGTGAAGAAAGAGGAGAAATAAAAAGAAACCAAGCGAGAAGAAAAAAAAAACGAAAACAAGTTTAGAATAGAATTTTGATCTAAATAATCTTTTGGTAACTTTGCTCTTGATTTTATCTGGTTATAAAAAAATTAATTTTCAATTTTTATGATTACTGATTAATTTCTAATTAACTTGTTTTTAATTAATTGATACTTTTTTCTATAGAAAAATCGTATAATTATGTATTTTTAAATTAATGAGTTGGCCTTATTAATGCTGTCTAAAAGTTTATAATAAACAATAAGTTATTTTATATAATTAAGATCTGTCATATTAATTATAACATTCTAAAAACAACAATAAATCTAAAAAGATTTTAATCAAATTCTTGTCTTAATTAAAATCTAGAACTGAAAAAAAAAACTGTAATTGTAAACAACAGTTGATAAATATAGAAAATTATAAGGAATTTACATCTTTATATTCTCAACACACTTTACCCAGCATTGAAATCTCTCAGCATCAAGTTACCTACTAACCATCAGCGGCGTCTTGTAGCAGCAGCAGTAAACCTGGGTTTTAGTGTTGCAATCGCAACATGAGGTAAATTTATTATAATGGGGACCGGGTCTATAAAATTATGTAAATAAAAATATTTGATGGTTGTTTATGGTTTCTGGAAGCAGCAAAAACAGTTTTTCGCTTGAGATACATCGAAAGTTCAATTGTTTTTTTCTCAAAATGATAGAAAAAGTTATTCTACCTTCTTTTGTTTCTCTTTCTTATTTCTTTTCTTTTCTGTCTTATCATCTATCTTCTTTTTCTTAGCTTAATCGTCTTGTGATGGATAAGAGACTAATCTATTACAGCTTTATAAAAAAAAGCCTAATAATTTCGAATTTTCGACAAGTAAACAATAATAATAATTAAAAAAACAATAAATAGTAAGTTTTTTTTCAGTAACCCACTGAAAGAGAAAAATTGCCAAAAGTATAGCCTAGTCAGCTGTATTTTAATCTTCGCCTGTTGAAGTAGCTAAAAACATGAATAAGAGTGCTATTTTCGGACATACGAAATGATAAAAATGTTTCGTATGGGCGTGACTTGGCAGTGAAATTTGACATTTTATTTAGAATGACATTTTTTTTAATTGTGTTGTTAAAAATCTACTTACATCTACTATTTCAATATTTTGAAAAAATGTATTCTTTTATTGGCTCGGGTCACTAATAACAGGTGTTATGGGAGAAATAATTATCTTGTTATGTCTCACTGATGAGTGATAATGTGCATAAAACATAAAAAAGCATTTAGAGAATTTAATATATTTTAGCACTCTAGGGTTTATTAGACGTGGGGTTATCTTTGGAAAAGATTAACGCATTTCATTTAACCGCATCTCGTAAAACTTAATCGGATAATAACGGTTATAAAAATTTTAATCGCTTCAGCATGATATCTTCAGATAAAAAAAAGAAGAAAAAAAACAAAAGTGAGTTTTTAGCACACTTAATTAACTTAATTTTAAAATATTTAATTGTGATTTTTAAGAGAGAAAAGTTTTAATTGATAAATCGTAAATCTGCATAATTGCTGAGGAAAGATTTTCATTATTTATAAAAAAAATTGATAAAAACTAATAGTAAATCAGTGCATTTTTTTGAGTTTAAACATTATACGAGTTATCCGGATATAGTTAACTTATAAATAGATTTTATTTTTTGTTTTTTATCTACGTATTTTAATGATTTTACTAATTTTTTGATTTTATATTTCCTGGAATATTTTATAGGTTTTTAGTGCATCTTCTTCCACAAATTTTATTTTATGTAGTTTCTTTTATTGTTCTGTTTTTTTGCTGTTTTCACTATACTTTTGAGTCTTTTTCCATCTTTTACTGTTTTTTGTCTAGTTGTTTTGTACTGTTTTTTATACTGTTTCTCTCTGCTTTGATTTTTTTTTATTTCTCTCACCAACAGCATATTATTTAGGTTATAAAAGCTTCTTTGTTAACTTTTACAAAAATTTACGTTTTTTCTTTTATAGGTTTGTTATTGTTATCACTATTTACAAATTACATGTATTGGCTTTTTTGTTTTGTTTATTTTTAAAGCGTTTGCTTTCTTATCTTGAATAAATTTTCTTAGTTTTAAACTATTAGTTTTTGCTTTTTAGTCTAATTTATAGTCAGGTCAGGTCAGGTATTTAAACAAGATGAGTCTAAAGGTGTTATTTAGTAAATGGTACGCTTAAATTATTTCAGTATTATTTTATGATGTGTATTTATGCTAAAATGCTAGTTAGAAACCGTTTTAGCAATGCAAAAAATTTATTTACCAACAACAAACAAAAATAAGCCAAATCATTTGGTGAAGGATGTAAGCAATTCCTCAAATTTTTCGCTTGTGAACTCCTGACGGACACGAACCATAATTAAAGTAGGTTTAATCAATTAGCTCTAATAGGTGGTATGACTTGTAATTTTTAGCGGTGCTCAATTACAAAATTATAGATCATGCTTCAAGGAAGAGATTATTTATTAAATACGTGTCAAAATATTAGCATAAGAAGACTAATGGTGAGGTTAGAAATAAAGTCCACATAGCCGTGGACTTGAAATTATGTAAAACAAGTGAACCACACTTAAATTAACTACAGATAATCTTTAAAAATAATAATAGAATATTTATTTATTTTTAATCACAATTAAATACTTAACCGTCGTTAAAGTCCAATCAGACTTTTACTGACTTGCTTCAACTCAAAATCAAATCTTAAACCAACGTTAATATTTGACGTTAATCTTAGTTAACTAATTAAAATTGATATTTTTTTTACCCTATAATAATCAAATAGTCTCTTAATTACTATAATATCATAAAAAAACTAATAATAAAGTTAAAACAAAAGTCTAGATAAACGCGATTAAATACTTAAGTAAATCTTACTTAAACGCCATTTAATTGAGAGTTATATCGACAATAGAAAACATAAACAAGAGAATGTGTATTTATTATAAACAAGATCTGGAAACTAATAAAAACATTTGCATTTCAGTACTAACAACAGTTAAGTACTTAACCGTGGCTTAACAATAATCAGACTTTAATTGCTTTACAATAACTCAAAATTATATTTGAAAATGTTGTTGATATTAGATTTAAGAATAAAATCTCAAAATTTAACAGATAAACACTTAATCGTGATTAAATTTTAATTAAAATTTAAATTTAATATAATATTACATATAAATTTAATCTTTACTAAACTTTATTCGGCGTTAATTAACTTCGATTAGTATGTGTTCTAATTGACATTTGTTAATTATTTAATTGTAATATAAATAAAATACTAATTACCTAACTATATAATAACTTTATACTTTGATAGCAAATAAGCTAAACAATATAACGGATAAACTCTTAATCGTGATTAAATTACAATTTAATTAAAATTTGAATTAATATTACATGTAAAAATAAAGCCGAATAAACATTAATCTCTACTAAACTTTATTCGGCCTTAATTAACTTTGATTAGTATGTGTTATAATTTACATTTGTTAATTAATTAATTGTAATTAAATACAATTAAACTATAAATACCTTAAGAGCTGCAATATATTAGCATTTAAAAACTAAGTAGAACAATAAATTAGAAAAAAAGTCTAGAAATTAGAAATTTTGATTAAATTACGTAAATTAAGTAAATTATACTCAAAATACTAATTACTTAACTATATAATAACTTTATACTTTCATAGCAAATAAGCTAAACAATATAACAGATAAATTCTTAATCGTGATTGAATTTTAATTTAATTATAATTTAAATTAATATTACATCTAAAAATAAAGCCGAATAAAATTTAATCTTTACTAAACTTTATTCGGCCTTAATTAACTTCGATTAGTATGTGTTCTAATTGACATTTGCTAATTATTTAATTGTAATTAAATGCAATTAAACTATAAATACCTTAAGAGCTGCAATATATTACCATTTAAAAACTAAGTAGAACGATAAATTGGAAAAGAAGTCTAGAAATTAAAAAATTTGATTAAATTACGTAAATTATACTTAAAATACTAATTATCTATCTATATAATAACTTTATACTTTGATAGCAAATAAGCTAAACAACATAACGGATAAACTCTTAATTGTGATTAAATTTTAATTATAATTAGAATTTAAATTAATATTACATATAAAAATATAGCCGAATAAAATTTAATCTCTACTAAACTTTATTCGGCGTTAATTAACTTTGATTAGTATGTGTTCTAATTGACATTTGCTAATTATTTAATTGTAATTAAATACAATTGAACTATAAATACTTTTAGAGCTGCAGTATATTAGCATTTAAAAAACAAGTAGAAAGATAAATTAAAAAAAAAGTCTAGAAATTAGAAATTTTGATTAAGTTACGTAAATTAAGTAAATTATACTCAAAATACTAATTACCTAACTATATAATAACTTTATAAATTAATAGCAAATAAGCTGAACAATATATCAGATAAACTCTTAATCGTGATTAAAATTTAATTTAATTAAAATTTGAATTAATATTACATCTAAAAATACAGCCGAATAAAATTTAATCTCTAACAAACTTTATTCGGCGTTAATTAACTGTGATTAGTATGTGTTCTAATTGACATTTGCTAATTATTTAATTGTAATTAAATACAATTAAACTATAAATACTTTTAGAGCTGCAGTATATTAGCATTTAAAAAATAAGTAGAAAGATAAATTAAATAAAAAGTCTAGAAATTAGAAATTTTGATTAAGTTACGTAAATTAAGTAAATTATACTTAAAATACTAGAAAATAAGCAATAATAAATAGCAAATAAGCTAAACAATCTATCAGATAAACTCTTAATCGTGATTAAAATTTAATTTCATTAAAATTTAAATTAATATTGCATGAAAAATTAAAGCCGAATAAAATTTAATCTCTACTAAACTTTATTCGGCCTCAATTAACTTTGATTAGTATGTGTTTTAATTGACATTTGTTAATTATTTAATTGTGATTAAATACAATTAAACTATAGATACATTAAGAGCTGCGATATATTACCATTTAAAAACTAAGTAGAACGATAAATTGGAAAAAAAGTCTAGAAATTGAAAATTTTGATTAAATTACGTAAATTAAGTAAATTATACTCAAAATACTAATTACCTAACTATATAATATCTTCATAAATTAATAGCAAACAAGCTAAACAATATATCAGATAAACTCTTAATCGTGATTAAAATTTAATTTAATTAAAATTTGAATTAATATTACATCTAAAAATAAAACCGAATAAAATTTAATCTCTAACAAACTTTATTCGGCGTTAATTAACTGTGATTAGTATGTGTTCTAATTGACATTTGCTAATTATTTAATTGTAATTAAATACAATTAAACTATAAATACATTAAGAGCTGCAATATATTAGCATTTAAAAACTAAGTAGAACAATAAATTAGAAAAAAAGTCTAGAAATTAGAAATTTTGATTAAGTTACGTAAATTAAGTAAATTATACTCAAATTACTAAAAAATAAGCAATAATAAATAGCAAATAAGCTAAACAATATATCAGATAAACTCTTAATCGTGATTAAATTTTAATTTAAATAAAATTTGAATTAATATTACATATAAAAATAAAGCCGAATAAAATTTAATCTTTACTAAACTTTATTCGGCGTTAATCAACTTTGATTAGTATGTGTCCTAATTGACATTTGTTAATTATTTAATTGTAATTAAATACAATTAAACTATAAATACTTTTAGAGCTGCAATATATTAGCATTTAAAAAATAAGTAGAAAAATATAATGAAAAAGCAGTCTTGAAATTGGAAATTTTAATTAAATTACGTAAATTAAGTCAATTATTCTCAAAATACTAATTACCTATCTATATAATAACTTTATACTTTGATAGCAAATAAACTAAACGATATAATAAATAAATATAATTGTTTATTAGTATTTTTTTTTTCAAATTTTTGTTTAATTTTTTTTGCATTTATTTTGCTATTGTTAGATGTTTTAGTTTTTTATTGCGCCGACAATAGATTAATTATTTAATTGTTGTTAAAGTTTAATCAAACTTTAATCATCTGACACTAACTTAAAATTGAACTTTAAAGTAATGATAAAATTTAGAGATTTGAATAAATGAAAGTTAGTTTTTATTAAATTTTAATCGGCACATAGAAAACCAAAAAATGTCTAAAAAAAACTAACAAAAAGCCAAAATAAAATCTAAAAGTAATCATATAAAACTAACTAAGAATGAAATTCCAACAAAAATAGAAGAAAAAAAATTGAAAGAATAAAAGAGAGCAAGAGAGAAAGAAATAGAAAAAAGTCGACAAAAAAAAATAACAAAATAAAGATAGAAAGCAAAAAAATAACTAACAAAAAGTAATAAAATAGACATTAGATCACAAAGTAAGATTCAAAAGTATTTATATAAAAAAAAATAACTGACCAAATAAGAATAAAACAACTACAACTATAAGAGTACAAAAAAAGAAAAACAAAAACAAAAAAAATTTTAAATAAAAAGCAACATAAATAGAATACAATATATAGCTTATTTTTACCTTTCTAAGTCTAAGTCTAAGCTTACAAAATTTCGTTTTAAATAAATTTGCTTTGACTTTATCACTTGTTAGCTTTAAATATTTATTTAATTTCATAGAATTGATGTCAAAAAAAAGCCAAATGGTTGAAGCAAAGCTTTATTAAAATTTTAATTTTGCGAAAACTCTCAAGTGTCCCAAACTCATAGCTTCCAAGATAGAATCTAATATTATTAAAACATAAACAAAAAAAGATTACACATAGAAAAACAAAAAAATGTCTAAAAAAATAATTATATTTTAAAATAATATTTAAAAGTAATCATATAAAACTGACATAAACAGAATGAAATCCCAACAAAAATAGGAAAAAAAAATTGAAAGAATAAAAGAGAGCAAGAGAGAAAACAATATGAAAAAATACCAAAAAAAAATAACATGAACATAAAATAACAAAATAAAGATAGAAAGCAAAAAAAATAACTAATAAATAGTAACAAGAAAAACATTATATCACAAACTAAGACGAAAAAGTATTTATATAAAAAAAAATAACTGACCAAATAAGAATGAAACAACGATAAGAGTACAAAAAAAAACAAAAACAAAAAAAATTAAAAAAGCAACAAGAAAAGAATACAATATATAGCTTATTTTTACCTCTCACTGATGGAAGCTTGTAAGCTTGAAAACCTGTCTAAGCCTACAAAATTTTGTTTTAAATAAATTTGCTTTGACTTTATTACTTGTTAGCTTTAAATATTTATTTTAATTTCATAGAATTGATGTCAAAAATTGGAGCAAAGCTTTATTAAAATTTTAATTTAGCAAAAACACTGAAGTTTCCAAACTCATAACTTCCAAGATGTTCAACTTCTCATCAACAGCTGCCGTAATTTTAATCATGACCCTCTCATCTGCTCATTTGAGCCAACTTCTGGAGACAATGCCTCCAGAGATATTACGAAGGTGTGCTGGAAAATTAATTAGACGTAGGCGTTCTAAGAAGTTTTGACAAAAAAAAAGATAGCCTTGATTGTTTATTTTACTGAAAGTGATGGGAAACCTTGATGATTCTATGCGGTAACTATTGTAGAAATACATTGACGTTTGTAGTAACAAAAGACAGGATGGAACCATTAAAAATCCATTGTGAGATATAAGTTTATTAAAATAATAAAAAAAATTCAAGTACCATAACTAACAGCTGGACAGTAGCAAAACATAATTTAGAAATTAATACTTCTACAAAACATTATTATTCACTTACATAAAAAAAAATGTGAGCCGTCACAAGACGCCTAACATTAAAAATATTATGGCTTGAGGAAAATATTTACTTAGTAATAGTTATATTTCGTGTATAGTGAAGTATGCAAGCTTGGTGTCGCGAGAGAAAGAGATGACGCAAAGAAAACCAAAAAATGCGTCGCCACGGAATGCAGTGGGTTGAAAAAATGTATTATTTTTGGTTAAGCGAATGCCAAAATGGTATATTACCTTGGCACTTGTGAGGTAATCTATTTCCCAAGCCTCCACTTTATATTTATCATAGAAATAAAACCAGAAAATAGCTTAAGCCTTCACGGAAATTTATATCTCGTTCAAGCTGAATAATTCCATAAGTTATTCTTGATTAGGAGCCGTAGATTCCAGGAATGGCTGTTTTTGAAAATAACAGCCAAGTGCCTTATAAACAACCAATTGTAAAAAAAAACACAACTAGATCCATTTTGTCAGAGCAAATTCGCGTAAATCCAATTCTGTCAAAAGCGTATGAATTTGGTCAAAATGAGCCACATTCCATATACGTCCAAAGCTAAGAATCGAACCTCTGGATCGCATTTATCTTCCTGTCAGCATTATCTGTGCAACGTCCTTCGTTCCAAACTTCAATCCCTTTGGCAATTTACAAGATACGAATCGAATACAATGAACGAGTTGGCAATTAGCATAACCGTAGAACCGCTACTTGCATTTTTCTGCAACTCTGAAAGTAAACGAAGATAACACCAAGTACAATAAGAAGAAATTAATTATATATACCGCCATGTTCATCAGCACTGTCTTCAGCGTGTTTCCCGCCAAGTTTTTTCATAAAAAATAGCTCCTCTTCGAAGCTTACTAAGAACAAACAAACATCAACATGTCAAAAAAGAGAGTAACGGTGCGCAAAACCCAAAATCTTCAACCTGAAGCTCCTAGGTCAAAACCTACCAAAGATAAAAAATTTATTTACACCATCAGAGGAGAAAAAAACAGATAAATAATTAGTAACACAAAAAGAAAGCAAATATGCACAATAGAAAAGAATAAAACAAAAAAATAAAAAAAATAAGAGAATCAATTCAGCATAATTATAAAATCTCAGAGTTAAATAAAGTTGGTTTTAGAGATAAGAGAGCACCTACAAAAACAAAAATTGGATAGGAGCAGAAAAACAGCCAAAAAACAATAATAAAAAAGTAAAATTTTGATGGTAAAACGAGTGTTGGAAAGAGATGACCAATGAAATTGAGAAAAAAAGAAAAATTTTACATAAAATTCGATTTTTGAAAGAATACAAAATAAACAATAATATGAAATTTTGGAATATTGCCAAAAAAGCACATCTATGGCATAGAAAAAGACAAAAATTGCAAAAAAAACTATTTATGATCAATCAAATTAAAACAAAAAAAGTGTTTTGAGTATATATTCAAAAACAGGAATAAGCGTAAAGCAGAGTTTAAAGAACAAATAAAAAAAAGCAATTAGAAAAAAATATATAAAAAAAAATAATAAGGAAAAAAAATGTTTTGAAAATTATAAAACAATAATGTTAATAGTTTTCTACTTTTTAGACTTTTTGGTGAAAAACTAAATATAAGAACAGAAAAACACAATAATTAAAAAACAGCAAAAGAAGTATACAAAAACAAAATTATGAGAATAAGAAAAAAATGTGTAATATTAAAATCAAAAATATTTTGAAATAAATCAACAAAAAACCACAATTTTCTTTTTTTTTAATATGAAAATTGAGAAAAAAAGAAAAATTTCACATAAAATTCGATTTTCGAAAGAATACAAAATAAACAATAATATGAAATTTTGGAATATTGCCAAAAAAGCACATCTATGACATAGAAAAAAAAATTGCAAAAAAAAGTAAATATGATCAAATTAAAACAAAAAAAGTGTTTTGAGTATATATTCAAAAACAGGAATAAGCGTAAAGCAGAGTTTAAAAAACAAATAAAAAACAAATTTGAAAAAAATAATGTGTGAAAAAATTTTTTAGAAAATTATAAAACATTAATGTTAATAGTTTTCTACTTTTTAGACTTTTTGGTGAAAAAGTAAATATAAGAACAGAAAAACAGCAATAATTAAAAAACAGCAAGAGAAGTATACAAAAACAAAATTATGAGAATAAGAAAAAAATGTGTAATATTAAAATCAAAAATATTTTGAAATAAATCGACAAAAAGCTACAAGTTTTTTTTTAATTATAAAAATTGATAATAAAAAAAAAAATAATTTGGATGGTAAAATGAGTGTTGGAACGAGATAACCAATAAAATTAGAAAAAAAAAATTACATAAAATTCGATTTTTGATAGAATACAAAATAAACAATAATATAGAATATTGCCAAAAGAAGCACATCTATGGCATAGAAAAAAAACTGCAAAAAAAAATATATGATCAAATTAAAACAAAAAAGCAATAAGAAAAATAAAAAAAAGCAATTAGAAAAAAATATATAAAAAAAATAATAGGGAAAAAAAATTTTTAGAATATTAAAAAACAATAATGTTGATAGTTTTTTACATTTTAGACTTTTTGGTGAAAAACTAAACATAAGAACAGAAAAACAGCAATCATCAAAAAACAGCAAGAGAAGTATACAAAAACAAAATTATAAGAATAAGAAAAAAATGTCTAAAATTAAAATCAAAAATATTTTGAAATAAATCGACAAATAGCTACAAAAAAAAATATTTTTAAAGCCAACAATTTTGTACATTAAACATTGAAAAAAAAACATTTTTTTTTAAATTATAAAAATTCATAATAATTAAGAAAAAGCAAGAATAATAGAGTCAAAAGGATAAAAAGTAGTGTTGAGAATATTACAAAAACATTTTAAAAAAAATGAAATAAAAAAATAAAAAAGTAAATATGAGATAAAAAAAATTAGAAAGCATTTTGAGTGTTTAGAAACAAAAGAGAAACAACAAGACAATAATTGACATTACCCTAAAACTATACGAAAAATTTTATCAAATTACAAAAAAAAAAATTGAGTGGAAAATAAATAAAAAAACTGATTTAATTTTAATAAAATTTTTGCAACACCTTATGTCAAATAAAACAAATAACAGATAAATGTTACGCAAAACTACAAAAAAATGATAAAATATAAAACAAAACTATTAATTTTTACAAAAAAAAGTAATAAATATACTAAAAAATAGAAAAAAATGTTTAAAAAAAAATTTTTTCTACACTAGATATCAAAAAAAACAATTTATTCTTAATTATAATAAATAAGACAAAAACAAAAATATAGAGTCAAAATGATGAAATGTAATGGTAGGAATTTTACAAAAATATCAAAAAAATGTGAAATAAAAAATTAAATATTGAAAAAATTGAAAAGCATTTAGGGTGTTTAGAAATAAGAGAGAAACAACATGAAAAAAATTGACATTATCTATAAACTATACTAAAAATCTTATCAAATCACGAAAAAAATTTGACTAAAAAATAAATAAAAAAAAAATTATTTAATTTAAATAAATTTTTTACAAAAATATATGCAAATTAGTAAAAAACAAAAAAATGTTACATAAAACTACAAAAAAAAAATATATATATATAAAACAAAACTATTAGTTTTAACAAAAAAAAGTGAAAAACTTCTCTTAAAATAGAAAAAAAAATGTATTCAAAAATTTAAAAACAAATATAAAGCAAAAGTTTCAGTTTTTACAATGAATGATTTGAAAAAAAAAATCAAAAAAACTTTTGAATTTTAATAGAATTTTTACGAAATTTTATGCAATACTAAAAGCAACAAAAGAAAGCTAAAATACATAAAACTTGGAATATAATAATAACAAATAAATAAAATATTTTTAATTTAAAAAAAAAACTGAAAAAGTAGTTTTGACAACACAAACTTCCAAAAAAAAAACAATTTCATTGCTCAAAATAATTGATTTTTGAGCAACCAAATAATTTTAATAAGTAGTAATTTGGAAAAAAGTCCCACACTCGAAAAACGCCAACATTATTTACAACAAACAAAAAACAACAACAAAATTTAACATAAAACTAAAACAGGGATGTTAGCAAAAGTAAAAAACTATTTTTAAAAAATAACTAAGAAAATGTCACATACATAAAAGTACAAAAATGGTGACAAATAAAAGAAAAATTTTAATTTTTATATAAAATATCTAAAAAAATTATCAAAAAGACGACAATTTTCATTAATTTTGGTTCAAATGAGCTATTATTTTGTAATATTTTATGGGTTATCTTCTGGACTAGTATCTAGTTTCTAGTATCTAGTATCTAGTATATAGTATCGAGTACCTCGTAAAAAAAAATATATTTTTTTCAAAAATGCCTCATAACTTTTTTCTTTATTTCAAATAAATATTTTAAAAAATATTTAAAGTTTTAGATTAGATGACAGAGATTTATAAGTGCTTAAATATCTTGCTTGATATAGTAAAAATACCTGGCCGGAAGGTTTATTGCTCATAATAAGAAAGACAAGGCAAGACGGTAAGAAAGATTTACAACCCAAAGTGTAGCGTCTCCTAGATATATGACCCCCAAGTACTGCCCCCAGCAGCAGAATGTTAGTCATTTTAAAATAAGTTTTTTGTATTACAATCCCCATTAGCGTCTATTGGACAGATGTGATGAGCAAGAAAAATAGCCAATTCCCTATCTTTACAATAAATCAGTTCCATAAATCTTCTATAAGAATCGTCCGCTTCATTAACATTCACGAAACTCAATACTTCACTAATTAATGACTTCAATTGCGCGGCTAGATAATCTTATATGGTTTTCCATAGTCCATCTTCGGAGTGAAGATGCAAGACCACCCGACCGATAACACTAACTTATCCAAGCTACAATATGTTTACAGCAATTTGTAGTAACAAAAAAGTCCTACAAACTAGGGTCTCGGGATTAGCTCTGAAAGTAGTCATAAACAGGATACTTGGGGCTTAAAGCTGCGCTGAGATTGGATTATGGGGCGTCGAGTTATCTTTTTTCTTAACAAGAAAAATAAAAAAAGCTCAGGTGTTGACGCTAAATAGATTCAATCTGATAACAATTTAGAACATGTTGTCGAATTTGTTAGATTTTTTTCTAAAAATATCAAATTCTAAATCGCCTGTTCTGAAATTGTTAATTTCCTCTTTATAAGTGAGTCTTATTGACAGAATGCAATTATTCGAACTGAACATAAAAATTTGTTACGCTTCCGAATTATTAAAAATTTGCAAAGACGTCATCAGCGTATCTTATCCACATTCTAGAGAATAGTATATTACACTACAAGGGCAAAAAGTTAACATTCTTGCACATGGCGCCTAGTTCAGGGCTCTCAACTTTCTGCCCGTGTAGTGTATACTAGTTTTCTTGCTACTCCAGTCGAAAGTACGTGGTTTCGGCTGCGATTCCACGGCAGAAAGTGCAGCTCTACCAGTGCATAAAAGATACACTTTCTGCCGTGGAATCGCAGCCGAAACCACGTACTTTCGACTGGAGTAGCAAAAAAATTCATTTGAATCAATGTTGTTTCTTGAAAGTGAGATGTCGAAAATTCTAAAGCAATGAATTTTTAGTAAATTTTTTGATAGTTGGTCTTTACCGCTTACTGCCAATGCGACTAAAAATGCGCTTATCAAGTCAAGTACTTTTAAAAGAGCTATATAATCTTATAATTTTACCGCTAATATTAAAAACTCTAAAGCGTTTTAATACACTCAGAAATATAGTACATTTGACTTTTTGCCTGGATAAACTTGAACTGAACTACATTAAAAAAGATTATTTAAATGCCAACCAAAATGCCTTTTGTATAAATTATAGCTGAAATGACAGAATAATGGTGGGTGTGGTATTTGCTTCACTTGCTGTTATAACGGTACTATATGGTACTTTATTAATATTCCTGACATTTCAAGGCAGTTTTTGGGTTGGTCAGTACTGTGATAGAATCTTTCACACTTGATACACTAACAATTTTGAAAAAAGTCCAAAAAAAAACAATTTTTTTTTGTTTTTTACGTCTGGTCGGAATAGCTGTCTGGATCACTAATCCATCTATAAAATATTAGAAAATAAGGACTCATTTAAACCAAAATTTAAAAAAATTGTGATTTTTTTGGTATTTTTTCTCAATTTTAAAGATTGAGAATGATAGCCGCTGCCTTAGAAACTTAAAAAAGCTGCCAATTTTGTTATTTTCGAACAATTTTTGTTCTAAATAGGATTTTTTTTACAAAAATTTTGACCTAAAATCTATGGAATATTACAAAATATTGACTCAAATTGAAGAAAGCATCTTCATCTTGTTGCTTTTTCTCAATTTTGAAGATGAAAAATAATAGCCGCTGCCATAGAAACTTTAAAAAACGGCCAATTTTGTTATTTTCGAACAATTTTTGATCTAAATAGAATTTTTTTTACAAAAGTTTTGACCCAAAGTCTATGAAATATTACAAAATAATGACTCATTTGTATCAAAATTGAAGAAAGCATCTTCATCTTGTTGCTTTTTCTCAATTTTGAAGATGAAGAATAATAGCCGCTGCCATAGAAACTTAAAAAAACTGCCAATTTTGTTATTTTCGAACAATTTTTGTTCTAAATAATCATTTTTTAAAAAAATTTTGACCTAAAATCTATGGAATATTACAAAATATTGACTCAAATTAAAGAAAGCATCTCCATCTTGTTGCTTTTTCTTAATTTTAAAGATGAAGAATGATAGCCGCTGCCATAGAAACTTAAAAAAACTGCCAATTTTGTTATTTTCGAACAATTTTTGTTCCAAATAAAATTTTTTTTACAAAAATTTTGACCTAAAATCTATGGAATATTACAAAATATTGACTCAAATTGAAGAAAGCATCTTCATCTTGTTGCTTTTTCTCAATTTTGAAGATGAAAAATAATAGCCGCTGCCATAGAAACTTTAAAAAACGGCCAATTTTGTTATTTTCGAACAATTTTTGATCTAAATAGAATTTTTTTTACAAAAGTTTTGACCCAAAGTCTATGAAATATTACAAAATAATGACTCATTTGTATCAAAATTGAAGAAAGCATCTTCATCTTGTTGCTTTTTCTCAATTTTGAAGATGAAGAATAATAGCCGCTGTCATAGAAACTTAAAAAAACTGCCAATTTTGTTATTTTCGAACAATTTTTGTTCTAAATAATCATTTTTTAAAAAAATTTTGACCTAAAATCAATAGAATATTACAAAATATTGACTCAAATTAAAGAAAGCATCTTCATCTTGTTGCTTTTTCTTAATTTTAAAGATGAAGAATGATAGCCGCTGTCATAGAAACTTAAAAAAACTGCCAATTTTGTTATTTTCGAACAATTTTTGTTCTAAATAGAATTTTTTTACAAAAATTTTGACTTAAAATCTATGGAATATTACAAAATATTGACTAAATTGAAGAAAGCATCTTTATCTTTTTGCTTTTTCTCAATTTTGAAGATGAAAAATAATAACCGCTGCCATAGAAACTTAAAAAAACGGCCAATTTTGTTATTTTCGAACAATTTTTGTTCTAAATAGGATTTTTTTTACAAAAATTTTGACTCAAAGTCTATGAAATATTACAAAATAAATACTCTTTTGAATCAAAATTGAAGAAAGTATCTTCATCTTGTTATTTTTTCTTAATTTTAAAAATGAAGCATGATAGCCGCTGTCATAGAAACTTAAAAAACTGCCAATTTTGTTATTTTCGAACTATTTTTGTTCTAAATAAAAATTTTTTTACAAAAATTTCGACCTAAAATCTATGGATTATTACAAAAAATTGACTCAAATTGAAGAAAGCATCTTCATCTTGTTGCTTTTTCTTAATTTTAAAGATGAAGAATGATAGCCGCTGCCATAGAAACTTAAAAAAACTGCCAATTTTGTTATTTTCGAACCATTTTTGTTCTAAAAAGGATTTTTTTTTACAAAAATTTTTACCTAAATCTATGGAATGTTACAAAATATTGACTCAAATTGAAGAAAGCATCTTCATCTTGCTGCTTTTTCTCAATTTTGAAGATGAAAAATAATAGCCGCTGTCATAGAAACTTAAAAAAACGGCCAATTTTGTTATTTTCGAACAATTTTTGTTCTAAATAGAATTTTTTTACAAAAATTTTGACTTAAAATCTATGGAATATTACAAAATATTGACTAAATTGAAGAAAGCATCTTTATCTTTTTGCTTTTTCTCAATTTTGAAGATGAAAAATAATAACCGCTGCCATAGAAACTTAAAAAAACGGCCAATTTTGTTATTTTCGAACAATTTTTGTTCTAAATAGGATTTTTTTCACAAAAATTTTGACCCAAAGTCTATGAAATATTACAAAATAATGACTCATTTGAATAAAAACTGAAGAAAGCATCTTCATTTGTTATTTTTTCTTAATTTTAAAGATGAAGAATGATAGCCGCTGCTATAAAAACTTTAAAAAAACTGCCAATTTTGTTATTTTTGAACAATTTTTGTTCTATATAGGATTTTTTTACAAAAATTTTGACCTAAAATCTATGGAATATTACAAAATATTGACTCAAATTGAAGAAAGCATCTTCATCTTGTTATTTTTTCTTCATTTTAAAGATTAAGAATGATAGCGACTGCCATAGACACTGACATGCGCCAAATTTACTTTTTTGGCGCATTCACCATTTTTCAACATTTTTATCAAAATTTTTAAAATGTTACAAAATAATCTTTCATTTTAAAAAAAAATTAATAAAAAACTTTTTCTTCAGCTGTTAATTTCATTTCATAATAGAGTCCTCTGCCTAGAAAATCAAACAACACAGAGTAAGCTAATTTAATGTTTTAATTGGATTTAGGTTGGTAACAGTGAGTGTTTTAGGGTTTCTTGCACAAGAAGCCCCAGACTTCTTTGATGTATTTTGTATTTAAAATTCATATCTTAACCTGTGGTGGGTATAAATTTCTAGCTTCAAATTACAGAATCAATAAGAAAAATCTAGAAAACAGGTACATTTTTTAATGTATTTTTTTTATAATTATTTTGTAGTTTTTCTTTGTTTTTTTTTATTCTCTCTATTCTTTCAATTGGTTGTTAACTTTTCATTTTTGTTCTTTTCATTCTCTATCTCATTTTTTTTTCTTTGCATCATTTATCATTTTTGCATTGCTTTCTCTACTTTTGTTTTTGATCACTGTACCATCTTTTTCTTTTTAATGCTTTTTTTATTAATTTTTTTTTTTTGGTTTCATTTTATTATTTATCTTTTTTCGTTTTTTTTTTGTTCTCTTTTCTTCTCATTATTATTAGCAACGTTTTTGATAAATGTTCTTTCTTAATTAAAGTTTTTTTGCTTCAAAAGAATGTTAAGTAGTTTGTTTACTAAAATTTTTTTCTTGATTTTAGAAGATTTGGTTATATTTACTAAAATATGTTATAAATCTGTTTTTCAATGTTGTGACGTAAATTGGACTTCGGCGCATAATGTCGCTGCGCATCAAACTCCACCATTTTGTTTTCAATACAAGAGCTAGGTTGCGCACCCTTCGGGTGCTTATGTTTGTCAAAATATTGACAGAATTGCTAAGCTATTAATAAAATATTGAATAATAAATGATTTTCTTTGTTTTATTTGGAATTTTGTTCAATAAAAAAATGAGTACACTCAATTAGTTTGTTTGACTGAATAATGTTTTGAACAATAGCTGTTGTTTGTACTTTTGTTTACAATGTGAGGACATTCAGCGTTTGTTCTTTGATTATATTGTTCCTTTGTAGACTTGAAGAAACGCATTCCTCGAAGATTAATATGCAGCTTTATGAAGACATACTGCTGTGCAACTGCAGAATATCTTCTTTCTTCAAACAGCATTAGCTTATTAGTTGTCACCGATGACAAGAAAAAAGCCTTCGAACATAAATGGCCGGCGGAGACAAAGCTGATTAAAATAGTGGATGTTTTAATCGCACGAAACATTAATCCAAGATAATGGAACAAACAAATCTTCTCAAACTAATTCGTATAATATGCTAATTGATTGGGAGTATTTATTGCTGCTTATCAATAGTAATTAATTTTGCTGGGGTATGGGAAAACTTTCTTTTTTTTTTTCTTCAAATTCATTATTAACAATTGAACTTATTTTTTCATATGCAGTTACTATTTTTCTTTGGTCTTTTTTATTTAGTCAAAAATTTAGTAAAATTGAACCAAATATTGAAAATATTATGAAGAAAAAAAAGAATAATAAAAGAAAAAAAAATTAACAAAACTACCGAAGAAGTTTTTATAGATGATGAGATGACAAGAAAAGAAAGAGAATCACAGAAAAAATTAAAAAAGACTTTTTGGTTTCTTTAATTCTTTAATTGCTGTCTTTAATTATTTGTTTTATTTTCCCTTCTTTTTGTTAATCTTTTTTTATTTAGACAGTTTTTTATCATTTTTTTTTCTCTTCTGACCATATTATTTTTTAAATATTTTCCTTGTTTGCTATTGTTTTACAGCTGTTTGTTATTTTTCTTTCATTCTTCATTTCTTTCATATTTTTCTAATCATCTTTTTCTTTGTTCTTACTTAGTGTTTTTAAGTGTTCGTTCTTTTTTCTCTTTATTTTCTCAACTTCTTTTGTTTTGATCTTTTTCCATTTTGTACTCTTTCTCTCTCTACCTACACCTCGACAGTCTTCATAGATGATAAAAGTTTTCATAGATGATGACATGACGAGAAAAAAAAAGAATTACAAAAAAAATTGAAAAAGATAGTAAGAAAAAAAAGAACATTACAAAGTAGGACACGAGAAGATATTTTAGGAAACAAAAGAATAGAGATGGAATGAAGAGGAGAATAAGATACAGGTTTTCAAGAGAAAAAAACGAGAAAAACAAAAAAATAGTTATCTAAGGCGATTATAATAAATACTTTTTAAAAATAAATTTATAAAACAATAGTCATTAATCTATGATTTTCTGTCTTTAATTGTTTTTTTTGTTTTTCCTTCATTTACTCAACTTGTTTTATTCAGACATTTTTTCATCATTTTTTTTCTCTCTTTTTTAACTATTTCCCTCAGTTTATTGCTATCATTCTTTGAATTTTCTTTTAATTTTCTTTATTTGTCTTTACAGTTTTTGTTTCTTTATCTCTAACAAGAAACTTCACCACTTTTTGTATATCCTCTAGTTTCTGAAGAGCTCCAATAAGAACGAAACGTGTTCAAATCTACGAATATAGCCTAGACTAATTTAATTTAACCTTATTATTTTTTAAGAATTTTTTTTGTTTTATTTTGTTTCACAGTTGATTTTTAATTTTTTTTTCTTGCAATTTCTTTTATATTTTTCTTATCATCTTCTTCTTATCATCTTTTCTTATCATCTTTTTTTCACCTCGTATTTTTCACACCTTTTGTTTCTAATTAACTGTTTTTTATTTTCTAAACATCTTTTGTTCAGACCTTTTTTTATCATTTTCTCTTAATCTCCTTTCTTCCTTAACCATTTTCTTCACTTTATCGCTATCTTTCTTTGAATTTTCTTTGGTTTTTCTATATTTTTAATTATAGTTTTTATTTCTTCATTTCTTTATCTCTAACGTTAAACTTCACCACCTCCAACTCGACAGTTTTCTTTACTATTGCTTTCTTTACTTTAAATTTTCTTTTGATTCTTTATATTTTTCATTATAGTTCTTATTTCTATATCTCTAACATTAAACTTTACCAGTTGTTGCTGAAGAGCTCCAATATGAATGAAACATGTTCAAATCTACGAATATAGCCTGGACTAATTTAATTTAACCTTATTATTTATTAACCATTTTTTTTTGTTTTATTTGGTTTCACAGTTGATGTTAATTTTTATTTCTTGTATATTTTTCTTATCATCTTCTTCTTATCATCTTTTTTTATCATTTTTTTTGCACCTCGTATTTTTAACACCTTCTGTTTTTAATTAGCTGTTTTTCATTTTCTAAAGATCTTTTGTTTAGACCTTTTATTTACATTTTGTCTTTATCTCCTTCTTTCTTCCTTAACCATTTTCCTCAGTTTATTGCCATCTTCCTTTAAATTTTTTTTTGATTTTTTTTATTTGTCGTTATAGTTTTTATTTCTTTATCTCTACCATTAAACTTCACCAGTTTTTCTATATCCCCTAGTTTCTGAAGAGCTTCAATAAGAACGAAACATGTTCAAATCTACGAATATAGCCTGGACTAATTTAATTTGACCTTATTATTTTTTAAGAATTTTTTTTGTTTTATTTTGTTTCACTGTTGATTTTTAATTTTTTTTTCTTGCAATTTCTTCTATATTTTTCTTATCATCTTCTTCTTTTTTTCACCTCGTACTTTTTACACCTTCTGTTTCTAATTAACTGTTTTTCATTTTCTAAAAATCTTTTGTTCAGATCTTTTTTCATCATTTTCTCTTTCTCTTTCTTTCTTCCTTAACCATTTTCCTCAGTTTATTGCTATCATTCTTTGAATTTTCCTATATTTTTCTTTATAGTTTTTATTTCTTCATCTCTAACATGAAACTTCACCAGTTTTTCTGTATTCTCTAGTTTCTGAAGAGCTCCAATAAGAACGAAACATGTTCAAATCTACGAATATAGCCTGGACTAATTTAATTTAACCTTATTATTTTTTAAGAATTTTTTTTGTTTTATTTTGTTTCACTGTTGATTTTTAATTTTTTTTCTTGCAATTTCTTTCATATTTTTCTTATCATCTTCTTCTTTTTCTCACCTCGTACTTTTTACACCTTCTGTTTCTAATTAGCTGTTTTTCATTTTTTAAACATCTTTTGTTCAGACCTTTTTTCATCATTTTCTCTTTATCTCCTTCTTTCTTCCTTACCTATTTTCCTTAGTTTATTGCTATCTTTCTTTCAATTTTCTTTTGGAATTCTAAACTTTTCTTTATAGTTTTTATTTCTTCATTTTTTCATTCCTAACGTTAAACTTCATCATTTTTTATACTCTCTTGTTTAAAAAAAGTTTCAATAAGAACAAAACATGTCTACGGATTTTGTCTGAACTAATTTAATTTGACGTTATTATTTTTTAATTTTTTTTTTAGTTTTTTAATGTTTCACAGCGGTTTGTTAATTTTATTCTCTCGACATTTCTTTCAAATCTTTCTTATCATATTTTGGTGTCTTTAATTGTTTGTTTTTTTTTTTCTCAATTTTTTTTCCATTTTGTACTTTTTCTCTCTCTACCTCTACCTCGACAGTTTTCTTTACTATGAATTTTCTTTTGATTTTTTATATTCGTCTTTTTTGTTTTTATTTCTTCATCTCTAACATGAAACTTCACCAGTTTTTCTATATCCTCTAGTTTCTGAAGAGCTCCAATAAGAACGAAACGTGTTCAAATCTACGAATATAGCCTGGACTAATTTAATTTAACCTTATTATTATTAACAATTTTTTTGTTTTATTTTGTTTCACAGTTGATTTTTAATTTTTTTTTCTTGCATTTTCTTCTATATTTTTCATATCTTCTTCTTCTTTTTTTCACCTCGTATTTTTCACACTTCCGGTTTCTAATTAGCTGTTTTTCATTTTCCAAACTTCTTTTGTTTAGACCTTTTTTCATCATTTTCTCTTTATCTCTCTACCTCTCTTCCTTAACAGTTTTCTTCACTATTGCTCACTTTTTTCAAATTTCCTTCTATTTTTTATATTTTTCTTTCATCTCTAACCTTAAATTTCACTATTTTGTTATAGTTTCTTGTAATATAGTCGATTAATTCTTATCCCAAGCGTTTTAAATAGGTTTTAGATCCGAATTCAGAGCTGGCAGTTTCTGTTTGCTTTGCTAAATACATCACTATAGATTTGCAAATGTATACATTATATAAATGATGGGAGAGCTGATAATTTATTATTGGATATCCTACCGCAGTAAAATAGTTATCTGACACGATTTTGATGAATGTTTGAAAAGCAGCAGGGAAACTTTCTGCCTGAATACGTAAACTAGAATTGTTGACTTGATGTTTCCTGAATATTTCAAATGGTAATTATCTTTTGCAAATGAAAATGCGTTATTAATAGTACGCGTAATCTTAAGAGCAAATCTGCATTTTTGATCACCAACCAAGCAGTTTAGCCGAGCAGGTACAAAATTCTAAATCATTTTAGGCCTTGCCAAGTAATTAGATTCCAATTTAACTTAATTAAATCCACTTTTCAATTGTTTTGTGAAAATTTCAGATACAGAGAATTTTTATCCGAAAACTTATAACGTCCATAGTTTCCGGCGCCGCGCCAATTTCAAATTCACGAAAAACAAGTCAAAGTTAGTGGAATCAATCATCAAAAAGGCTTTTAATAAACAATATTTTATTTTTATTTCTATTTTTAAGGCCGATAATCTAAAATTGAAAATTTTTGAAGCTCCAGCCTGAAAACAATCGCAACGGCTCACTGAACAAATCTAAATTCCTCTAAATATCCCTGGATGATTTGCATGATTTGATGATCTTTGCTCGAATTCCGTCCATCACACCCCCGACATTGATAGTGATTGATTACAAATCAAAAGAGCATTTTGTTATTTACAATTGCTTAATCATGATTAACGGGAACGCCCAATGATCTGCACTTTTGAAAAAAACATTTTGTGGTGGACTGGAGTCCGATTGGCTTCAGGCGGTAAATAAACATTTTACAAATGTTTGCGATTGGTATCAATGATGTTAAGTCATCAATCACTTGCGTAATTAATAGGATATCATGTTTTTGTTATTCTAGACAGGAACAATAGGCACACAATTTGTGAAAGGTGATCTCAATTCCCTTTGTATTCAATCAAAAAACGCCTTCTGGGTGATGTAATCAAAAAAATTAAAATTTCAATAATATTCCAACAATTTCTGGATAATTTCGCAAAAAATGTTTACCGCAAGGTCCTAGTGGGAGTATTCCTATGTCCAAGCCGGGATGCTATGGAGTCTCTTATGCCGGTATTCATAGTCGTGTCTCAAGTTCAAGCTTAAGCTTAGACTCAAGCAAGGACTCCGGCAATGCTGGGGAAAGCGTTTGCATGCGTTTGGAAATAGATTTATCGCTGATTCCATCGCAAGCAAGGACTTCGGCAATGCTCGTGAAATCTGATAGTCAAATCTTGAGATTGAGGTCGAGCTCAAGACCGGACGGCACGTTTTCCCGAGCATTGCCGAAGTCCTTGCTTGAGACGGCGTCTCAAGTTTGAATTCAAGGTTGAGCTTGAGATACGACTATGAATACCGGTGTTAGAGAGGAGATGTAGGTCAGGTTGGTCGAGAGTAAAAGTTCACTTTATATAAAATCACTAAATTTAGTTATTTAGGAAGAGAAATTTAAATAGAAATTGTAATAAAATAAATTCAAATTAAAAATTGTTTATCTCAATATAAATTTTGTACATAATTTTTTATTTTCAATTTAAAAATAATTAATCTTAATTTAACTTGTTTATTATGATTACCACACTTGTTTATTAAATAACTATTACATTGTTGCAATTTTTTTATTATTTTTATTGCATAATTACTATATTGTGCACTTCGTATGGATGCATTTAAGCTCATTAACCACTTGTTTTTGTATATTTTTTACAAAGCACACTAGACTAATGACTGTACAGATAAGACAAAAATAAGTTAAGTAAAATCATTAGCAAAAATTGTGATCATTAGTTGCAAAATAAGATGTTTTGTAAATAATAGTGAAATGTCAATTTATAATATTGTGATTAAAGCGGCGAATGATCTAAAACCACCATTAAATTAAAGCGCTTAATTTGTGATAAACTAAATGATCACTTTAATAAATTTAAATTTTTTATAAATAATCATTTGGTGTGGTAATTAAACAATCAAATAATTAAATACAAAAATGTATAATTTCTATAAATAATAGAGAAAAAAAAATGCAATAAATTTAAAAATTAATGTAAGAGGAATTATGGTATATTAGTTATTGATGACTGCAATTAAAATATTTATTTATTAATAAAAATTTTTATCTATTTTTATTTTTTTTTTTTGTACACCGCTGTTCTCTTCACTTTTGTTTTTAATTACTGTTTGACTTCTTTCCTTTCCTACTTTTTAATATAATTTTTTTCTAATTTTTTATTTATTTATTACAGTTTTTTGTTTTTGTTTTTTTTTATCTTTTTTAAATCATTTTTTATTTGTAACTCTAGCGGCATATTCAATCCTTTTGCGTATCTCAAATTTTTAATCATTTCATCGCTGTGAACATAGAATCTCGTCAAAAGTCTTAAAATTATTTAAAAATTTAAAAAAAAACCTTAAAAAATATTTAAAAAAAGTTTAAACAATTTTTAAAAACGTTTAAAAACTTTTAAAATGAAAATTATTGAAAATAATCTAAATTTCTTATTAAAAATTTTTTAAACGATTTTAAAACACACAAATATTTTTTCTAACTAGTTTATGATGGTTTATTTTTACTTTTAGTATTTTCAAGACATATTAAAAAATTTTAAAAATTTTATATAAAAAGTTTAACTAATTTTTTTTAAAATTAATAAAAAATTTTTAAAAATTCTAAGAAATTCTTAAAAAATTATTAAAAAAATTTAAAAAACTTTGAAATATATTTTAAAAAAGTTAAAACAATTTTTAAAGGCGTTTAAATATTTTTAAATTGTAAACAATTGAAAATAATTTAAATTTTTTAATAAAAATTTTTTAAACCATTTTAAAACATTGAAATATTTTTTCTAACTAGTTTATAGTGATTTATTTTCACTTTTAATATTTTTAAAGCATATTAAAAAAAATTAAAAATTGTATAAGAAAAGTTCAATTAAATTTTTTTTAAATTATTAAAAATTTTTTAAAAATTTTTTAAGAATCCTAAAAAATTTTTAAAACTATTTAAGAAATTATAAAAAAATTTTTAAAAATATTTTTAAAAAATTAAAACAAATTTTGAAGACGTTTAAAAACTTTCAAAGTGAAAATTATTGAAAATAATCATAATTTCTTATTAAAAACTTTTTAAACCATTTCAAAACATTTAATAATTTTTTCTAACTAGTTTATAGTAATTTATCATCACTTTTAGTGATTTATGAACGTATAAATAAATTTTAAAAATTAAATAGTTAAAGTTTACCTAAATTTTTTTTAAATTATTAAAAAATTTTTAAAAATTTTTTAAAAATTCTAAAAAATTTTAAGAAATTTTTAAAAAATTATTTAAAAATTTAAAAAAAGCTTTAAAAATATTTAAAAAAAGTTAAAACAATTTTTATAGACGTTTAAAAACTTTTAAAATGAAAATTTTTAAAAATAATCTAAATTTCTTATTGAAAATTTTTTAAACCATTTCAAAACATTCAAATATTTTTTCTAACTAGTTTATAGTGATTTATTATCACTTTTAGTAATTTTTAAACGTAATAATAAACTTTAAAAATTATATATAAAAACTTCAATTAATTTTTTTTAAATAATTAAAAAATTCTTAAAAATTCATTTAAAATTTTAAAAAATTTTTAAAATTATTTAAAAAATTAAAAAAAGCCTATAAAATTTTTTAAAAAAGGTAAAACAATTTTTAAAGACGTTTTAAACGCAATTAAAATACAAATTATTAAAAATAATCTAAGATTTTTATTAAAAATTTTTTCAATCATTTCAAAACGTTCAAATATTTTTTCTAATTAGTTTATAGTGATTTATTATCACTTTTAGTGATTTTTATACGTATTAATAAATTTTAAAAATGATATATAAAAACTTCAATTAATTTTTTTTAAATTATAAAAAAATTCTTAGAAATTCTTTAAAAATTTTAAAAAACGCTAAAAAATTCTAAAACATTCTTAAAATTATTTAAAAATTAAAAAAATATTTAAAAAAAATTACAACAATTTTTAAAGACGTTTGAAATTTTTAAATTAAGAATTATTGAAAATAATCTAAATTTCTTATTAAAAATTTTTTAAACCATTCAAATATTTTTTCTAACTAGTTTATAGTGATTTATTTTCACTTTTAAAAACATATTAAAGAATTTAAAAAGTTATATATAAAAAATTCAATTAAATTTTTTAAAAATTATTAAAAAATTCTAAGAAATTTTTAAAATTATTAAAAAAAATTAAGAAACTTTAAAAAAATATTTTAAAAATGTTAAAACAATTTTTAAAAACGTTAAAAAATTTTTAAATTGAAAATTATCAAAAGAAGTTAATCCGACATTTTGACATTTAGTCAAAAAATGTGTCAAAAACTAGACTTTATCTGGGTGGATTTTTCTTAATTATCTGAAAAGAGGACTATTAGGTATATTTGTTAAGAGCATTGGCATTGTTTTTATAAATCTTAATGAATGTGGCGGCGTCTCGACGCTTATAATTATTTTTTCTATGATTTGTATCAGAGGCGTGCTCGGCTATACTCGACTTATCCAATCTGCCCCATTTTAAGTGGTTTTGTAAAAACTATATTATAAAATAATAAAAAGCAAAAACTTATAATAGAAAAAAAGACTTTATTTTGATATTTTTTGTTTTATTTTTTTGCATTTTTTTCTTATCTTTTTTATCTTTCTCAAACTTAGTCGCTTTTTATTTATTTGCATCTATTTTCACTTTTGTTTTGCAATATAAATCATATTTAATGTAAATATTGACTTGAGTAAGGTAAAAAGTGCTATTTTTAAGCGTACGGAATGGAATAAAAAAATTAAATTATTTTGTATGGGCGTAGCTTGTCAGTGAAATTTTATATCAAATGACATTTAGAGCATGAAAAAAAACGTAATTTTTGTGTGGTTACTTTTACTATTGGAGAATTATATTTTGTTTTATGCTCGGATTATCAATGAATCTAACATAATCGACAGATTGTTCTAAATTGTCGCTACCGCACGTACAAGGCGAAAATTATTGTATGCAACGACGACAATGATTTTGAAACAAAATGAACATAAATAGCTACAGAACTGTCTTTTGCTTTCCCTCAACATCGATCAAAAAGAAAACGCAAAGGCATCGAAAGACAGGCTTTTCTGGAAATGTGAAAATCCTATCTATTTACGCATTGTGGAGTGATTGCTTAAATTTACATAGCTCGGGGATAAGCTACGATCGTTACCGTCACAATTTATCTTTCCGACTTTTCCAACAGAATTTTATAGTAGCAAGAACTCTTTTGGGGGCCTCAAAATGCAGATCGGCACGGTTTAAATTCACCTCTTATTTTCTCAAAGATAATTGCAAATGTGGCTTGGTTTCCAATGGGGCCCCCTTAAATCAAATAAAAAAAAATGTAATTTAGGCATTTTTCATTGAATCTTATAGTTTTTTTTCTAATCAGCTTTCATTATTGAGACTAGAACAGAGAACTAAAACCAAAAAAAAATATTTTCAAGTTGTTTTCTGTGAACTATTTCGGATTTATCAAGTAATCAGAATTCAGTCGTTCTCTCGGCTAATGAGTGCATAAATTCTGTTGTTGTTTATTATATCAATTTTTTATTAAAAATTGAACAAATAGTGTCAAGTAAAAAATTTAAAATAAATTTTAAATCAAATGGCTCAACTGTTAACAACAAAATTTTCCGAAAATTAAAAAAAATTACAAAGCCCCGACCATTGGTTTATAGCGGTTATGTTCAACATTACAGCTGGCCGAGCCAGCTATGATTGTTATTTTTCCGCGCAATCAATTGTCGACTTGTTTGGACAGCTGTAGTTTTCGGTGAGGTACCAAATAATACAGTCATAAACCATAATCAACTACTTTAGCGTTTTTTACCTACCTGTCATTTCAAAACGTTTGCTAAAAAATGTTTTTTGTAAGACTGCTTTTAGACGTGCATTTATATTGAAATTAAGTTGTTTGAAGTTTAGCGTGCGCCAAAGACTTTATTATCGCTATAACTTTTTTCGCTTCTAACTTTTCAACCCTCTAAACGAAATGGCTGTTAGGTTGCCTTTTAGGGCCAAATCTGCAACCTATTATCATAATAATATCGCCTCTTCAAAACATAAAAGGGCGAATATTGCACGCAGAGCGCATAAACAACAAGAGGAGTTTCTCTGACGTTATCATAATCAAACTTTTGTGTTCAGCAGTTGGTAATGTTGTTAATTGTGACAAAAAATTGATTACGTTAAGTGGGTATTTTATAGGAATGGATTTATGAAAATATTGGCTAGTTCTAGTTGCATGCATGCTCAAGAAAGGATGGCAAAACCTGTTGTAGCTACTGCAACGAGATTGCTAATGTACTATTATAAAATAATTTATTACTAAGTTATTTAAATCAGAATGATACATACGGTCACTAGCAGCGGTTTCAACGAACTAAGTTATTCAGAAAATGTTATCAAAATAAAAATTCTAGTTTAATGGGAAAAACACTTTTTCATTCATCTGATATGTGCTTTTCCATGGAAAAGTGGTAAAAAAATGTTGAAATGTAACGCCCCCCTGTTGTTTCAATTAACTGTGACGTCAAAGTGTGACTTTCTACGTCATCGCACCATCTGGCAACATTGCATTCTTTTTTTTCCAATCTGTACTGTGAGTGTCACTGCTTTCACATATATGAGCTTATCTGTATGGTCTGAGCTAACCCCCATACACAGCTTGGGGTATATAAGAAGAATAGAAGAGAGAAAGTAAGCTGTACAGGTCAGAAATTGGAAAAAAAGTTGCAAAAACTAGAAAAAATTGAGAAGGTATTTAAGATGGGTTCTAAGGTGGATAGAAAAATCCCAGAATATAAAGTAAAAGAAGAATGGAAGAGAAACAAGCGGACAAGCAAAGAAAAGAACGGTTTAGTTTAAAGATAGAATGAATAGAGAGAAAGAGTGAAAAATAGTGACAAAGAAATGAGATAAAGAAATATTGTAGAATTGTGTTCATTGTGTCAATGAACAGTTTATTTTTGGTTTATTGTACATTATAGTGAATTAAACATAGAAAAATGTAGCGTACACTTGAAAACTTGAATTTATTTTAGTTTTACACTATTTTGTTTGACAAAAATTTAAAAAATTGTGTTTATTGTGTCAATGAACAGTTCATTTTTTGTTTATTATCTTGAAATATAATGTACATTTGTGCATTATAGTAGATTAAACATGGAAAAATATTATGTACACTTGAAAACTGAAATTTATTTAATTTTTACACTATTTTGTTTGACAAAAATGGAAAAAATTGTGTTCATTGTGTCAATGAACACTTTATTTTTTGTTTACTGTCTCAAAATATAATGTACATTTGTACAATATAGTAGATTTAACATGGAAAAATGTATCGTACATTTGAAAACTGAAATTTATTTTATTTTTACACTATTTTGTTTGACATAAATTGAAAAAATTGTACTCATTGTGTCAATAAACAGTTTATTTTTTGCTTACTGTTTCAAAATATAATGTACATTTGTACATTATAGTAGATTTAACATGGAAAAATGTATCATACACTTGAAAACTTCAATTTATTTTAGTTTTACACTATTTTGTTTGACAGAATTTAAAAAAATTATGTTTATTGTGTCAATGAACAGTTTATTTTTTGTTTACTGTTTCAAAATATAATGTACATTTGTACATCAAAGTGAATTAAACATGAAAAAAAGTATCGTACACTTGTAAACTTATATTTATTTGAGTTTTACACTATTTGGTTTTACAGAATTGTGAATAATTATGTTCATTGTGTCAATAAACCGTTTATTTGTGTTTATTGTCTTAAAATATAATGTACATTTGTACATCAAAGTGAATTAAACATGGAAAAATGTTATGTACACTTGAAAACTGAAATTTATTTTATATTTACACTATTTTGTTTGACAAAAATTAAAAAAATGGTGTTCACTGTGTCAATGAACAGTTCATTTTTTGTTTACTGTCTCAAAATATAGTGTACATTTGTACATCAAAGTGAATTAAACATGAAAAAAAGTATCATACACTTGTGAACTTATATTTATTTGAGTTTTACACTATTTGGTTTTACAGAATTGTGAATAATTATGTTCATTGTGTCAATGAACCGTTTATTTTTGTTTATTGTCTTAAAATATAATGTACATTTGTACATCAAAGTGAATTAAACATGGAAAAATGTTATGTACACTTGAAAATTGAAATTTATTTTATATTTACACTATTTTGTTTGTCAAAAATTAAAAAAATGGTGTTCACTGTGTCAATGAACAGTTCATTTTTTGTTTACTGTCTCAAAATATAATGTACATTTGTACATCAAAGTAAATTAAACATGAAAAAAAGTATCGTACACTTGTAAACTTATATTTATTTGAGTTTTACACTATTTTGTTTGTCAAAAATTAAAAAAATGGTGTTCACTGTGTCAATGAACAGTTCATTTTTTGTTTACTGTCTCAAAATATAATGTACATTTGTACATCAAAATGAATGAAACATGAAAAAAAGTATCGTACACTTGTAAACTTATATTTATTTGAGTTTTACACTATTTGGTTTTACAGAATTGTAAATAATTATGTTCATTGTGTCAATGAACCGTTTATTTTTGTTTGTTGTCTTAAAATATAATGTACATTTGTACATCAAAGTAAATTAAACATGGAAAAATGTTATGTACACTTGAAAACTGAAATTTATTTTATATTTACACTATTTTGTTTGACAAAAATTAAAAAAATGGTGTTTACTGTGTCAATGAACAGTTCATTTTTTGTTTACTGTCTCAAAATATAATGTACATTTGTACATCAAAGTAAATTAAACATGAAAAAAAGTATCGTACACTTGAAAACTTAAATTTATTTGAGTTTTACACTATTTTCTTTGACAAAAATTAAAAAAACGGTGTTCATTGTGTCAATGAATATAAGTGAAGAAAAAAAGAATTTTTGGAAAGATTAGGAACCGAAGACAAGTGTATGAACGGAAAGACACAAAGATGTAGATTAACAAGAAAAAAGAGAAAGAATTAAAGAATCTAGGTACAACAAGAATTATGAGAAATGTATGACAAAAAAAACTCCGGTGTACCTAAAAAGAGAAAGATGATGGCGAAATTCTGGTGCAGAAATGAGAAGAAAAAGAGGTATTAAAGAAAGGGGAAAAAATGAGAAGAAAGAACGAAAAAGGAAGAGAGACTGTACAAGATGTGTTATAGAGAAAAAGAGACAATAGCAAACATATAGAATGAATAGAGTAAGATGAGAGAGCAAAAAGAGAAAAAATAGGGAAGATAAGCTGGATAGGAGTAAGAATGGGAGAAGGAACGATAACAAATACAAATTTTGAAGCAACTACAGTTTATCACAGCTCTGAAATTAAGTAAAAAGCTATAGATTGAGATAAAGTCGCTTGGTGGCCAGGCGGCTAAAGATGGTGCGTTGAGAACTTGGCCGAATGAGTAACGGGGGTTCCACTTCAGTATTTTTCTCAAAAACAAAATGATTTTCGTCTGGCGAGGTCATGATGATCAAAAAGTTTCAGTAGAATATTACCAAGAGATTTTTTTTGGTTAATAGCTGATGGAGTATATAACCAAAAAGAAGCAGATTACACTTGACCAGAATAAGCGTAAGATTGAAAAAAAAATCAAGAAAAGTGGAAAAACAAAAGAAACGAATGTATTTGATAATAAAAACAAATCTTTAAGTTTTTTTTGTAGATTTTTGAAATCTCTAAGCTCAAAAGATGCTAGAAGACTGAACAAACTAGAAGGTACATTGCAAGTACCACCGCGCTTAGAGAGTAATGTACCAAAAGTAAAAGTACTAAATTCAGTACTTTTTTTCGCTCTACAGACTACCAGATTACAGATGTCATCTGGGCAAAACTTTTTTCTGAGCTAACACTAAAAAACAAATTAACAAGCAGTGTTAGAAACACTTGACCAGAATAAGCCTGAGATTAAGAAAGAAATCAACAAAAGTGAAGAAACCAAGCTTTCTTCACAATCAAGCATTTGGTGCAAAAACGTATTTGATAATAAAAACAAAACATTCAGTTTTCTTTGTAGATTTTTGAAATCTATAACCTTAAAAGATGCTCGAAGACAAGGTACCACCAGACTCAGAGTAGTGTATCGTCCAACCAAAAGTAAAAGTGCTGAATTCAGTACTTTTTTATCAGAGAAAAAGTACTAGAAAGTAAGCAGGCCAAAACTTTTTTCTGAGTTAACACTAAAAAAGTTTTGTTAAGATCTTAAGATGGTTCCAATTTTGTTACAGAATGTGTAACTTAGAAAAGTGTTACAGACTAATAGAATGGTTCTTAGTGAGCCAGTTGAAGAACAGTACCACTACCAAGAGAAAACTGGCGTTACTTTTGGTAACTTTCAGTTTTTTGACACTAGGTTTTTTTTTGGTGTCAGATAACCATTTGAGTGTGGGTTAACTGATCTAATTCTGCAACACTGTCATGTCTATTTCTAAATGGTCTAGAAGTATTATAGTACCCACAGTACCACTGAAATAGAGACCTTGTTTACAAATCTTCTAAAGTGTAGATTAAGAAAAAAAAACAAATTAACAAGCAGATTGCACTTGACCAGAATAAGCCTGAGATTAAGAAAAAAATCAAAAAAAGTGGAAAAATCAAGCTTTCTTTACAATCCAGCATTTGGTGCAAAAACGTATTTGATAATCAATAAAAACAATCAGTTTTTTTGTAGATTTTTGAAATCTCTAGCTTCAAAAGATGCTAGAAGATTAGGTACCACCGACTCAGAGTAGTGTATCGTCTAACCAAAAGTAAAAGTACTGAATTTAGTACTTTTTTAGAAGATAAAAAGTGGTTCAAGTTATGTTTGTTTCTAAATGGTCTGTAAGTATCAGAGTACTCACAGTACCACTGAAATAGAGACCTCGTTTGCAAATCTTCTGAACTAGACAAGGACGTCGTCTTCGAGCAGCTTCAGCATTATCATCATCATCATCATGCCAATCCCATCAGTCAGCCAATCTCTTCTTTCTTTTACGCACACCAAGTTGAAGAGAATGTCGTTCACTTGAAAGGTACCTGTTTTGCCTTACATGGTTCTTCTATCTGCGAAATCCAGTTTGTTTCAACAGGCAGGCGTATAATATTCGCTTTATGATGTATATTTAGTATTAATTGGAGAATTTGTAATGGGCATACTCTCTTTTGATGTGATTTGCATGGGAGGCGGTGGGTGGATGGATCTAAGAGAGAAGCTAAGCGTAAATTTTAATTAATTTTGGTACCACTTTTGGCACCAACGGGAACCAACACCTCAAACAACCGTAGCTTTTAGACACAAAAGCAAAAATTTACAAAAGATTCTTTTACTAATAAGTAGTACCAAGAAAATAATATCGTGTGCAAACAACGTACATTTTTTTGTACTAATTTTGGTACTACTTCTGACACTCTAATGACAACAAGAAACAACATCTTAGCCATAGTTTTAGACTACATTGGCGCATCCACCATTTTTCAACTTTTTTATCATAGATAGTAGCAGCTATTATAGGACAATTGACAAAAATCTCAGTAATTTACCAACATCTATAATGTATTCCAAAATAATAACTCATTTGAACTAAAATTGAAGAAAATAACTTTTTTTTTGTTTTTTCTTCTAACTTTTAAAGATTAAAAAAGTAGCGACTGTCATAGAACTATTTACTGGAAATTTTATATTTGGCGCATCCACCATTTTTCAATATTTGAATCAAAATCTATAAGATATTACAAAATAAAGACTTATTTGAGCCAAAATTTAAGAAAAACGTGTTTCTTCTTTTGTTTTTCTTCTTACTTTTGAAGATTGAGATAGTGGCGACTGTCCTAGACCATGTTACTAACAATTTTGTATTTAGCGCATCTGCCTTTTTTCAATTTTTTTATAAAAATCTCTGATATTTTACAAAATTATAACTAATTTAATCCAAAATTGAAGAAAAACCTCTTTTTCCTTTTGCTTTTCTTCTTACTTTTGAAGATTAAGATAGTAGCAACTGTCTTAGAACATGTTACTAACAATTTTGTATTTGGCGCATCTGCCATTTTTCAACATTTTTATCAAAATCTATGATATTTTACAAAATTATAACTAATTTAAACCAAAATTAAAGAAAAACGTCTTTCTTCTTTTGTTTTTTCTTCTTACTTTTGAAGATTAAAATAGTAGCGACTGTCTTAAAACATGTTACTAACAATTGTGTATTTGGCGCATCCACCATTTTTTAATATTTTTATCAGAATCTATGATGTTTTACAAAATCATAACTAATTTAAACCAAAATTGAAGAAAAACGTCTTGCTTCTTTTGTTTTTTCTTCTTACTTTTGAAGATTAAGATAGTAGCGACTGTCTTAAAACATGTTACTAACAATTTTGTATTTGGCGCATCTACCTTTTTTCAACATTTTTATCAAGATCTATCATATATTACAAAATAATAACTAATTTTAATCAAAATTGAAGAAAAACGTCATTCTTCTTTTGTTTTTACTTTTGAAGATTAAGATAGTAGCGACTGTCTTAGAACATGTTACTAACAATTTTGTATTTGGCGCATCCACCATTTTTCAACATTTTTATCAAAATCTATGATATATTACAAAATTATAACTAATTTAAACCAAAATTGAAGAAAAACGTCTTTCTTTTTTTGTTTTTTTTCTTACTTTTGAAGATTAAGATAGTAGCGACTGTCTTAGAACATGTTACTAACAATTTTGTATTTGGCGCATCTGCCATTTTTCAACATTTTTATCAAAATCTATGATATTTTACAAAATTATAACTAATTTAAACCAAAATTAAAGAAAAACGTCTTTCTTCTTTTGTTTTTTCTTCTTACTTTTGAAGATTAAAATAGTAGCGACTGTCTTAAAACATGTTACTAACAATTGTGTATTTGGCGCATCCACCATTTTTTAATATTTTTATCAGAATCTATGATGTTTTACAAAATCATAACTAATTTAAACCAAAATTGAAGAAAAACGTCTTGCTTCTTTTGTTTTTTCTTCTTACTTTTGAAGATTAAGATAGTAGCGACTGTCTTAAAACATGTTACTAACAATTTTGTATTTGGCGCATCCACCATTTTTCAACATTTTTATCAAAATCTATGATATATTACAAAATTATAACTAATTTAAACCAAAATTGAAGAAAAACGTCTTTCTTCTTTTGTTTTTTTTTCTTACTTTTGAAGATTAAGATAGTAGCGACTGTCTTAGAACATGTTACTAACAATTTTGTATTTGGCGCATCTGCCATTTTTCAACATTTTTATCAAAATCTATGATATTTTACAAAATCATAACTAATTCAAACCAAAATTAAAGAAAAACGTCTTTCTTTTTTTGTTTTTTCTTCTTACTTTTGAAGATTAAGATAGTAGCGACTGTCCTAGAACATGTTACTAACAATTTTGTATTTAGCGCATCTGCCTTTTTTCAATTTTTTTATAAAAATCCCTGATATTTTACAAAATTATAACTAATTTAAACCAAAATTAAAGAAAAACGTCTTTTTTCTTTTGTTTTTTCTTCTTACTTTTGAAGATTAAGATAGTAGCGACTGTCTTAAAACATGTTACTAACAATTGTGTATTTGGCGCATCCACCATTTTTTAATATTTTTATCAGAATCTATGATGTTTTACAAAATCATAACTAATTTAAACCAAAATTGAAGAAAAACGTCTTGCTTCTTTTGTTTTTTCTTCTTACTTTTGAAGATTAAGATAGTAGCGACTGTCTTAAAACATGTTACTAACAATTTTGTATTTGGCGCATCTACCTTTTCTCAACATTTTTATCAAGATCTATGATATATTACAAAATAATAACTAATTTTAATCAAAATTGAAGAAAAACGTCATTCTTCTTTTGTTTTTACTTTTGAAGATTAAGATAGTAGCGACTGTCTTAGAACATGTTACTAACAATTTTGTATTTGGCGCATCTGCCTTTTTTCAATATTTTTTAAAAATCTATAATACATATATTACAAAATTTTAAATAATTTTAATCAAAATTGAAGAAAAACGTCATTCTTCTTTTGTTTTTACTTTTGAAGATTAAGATAGTAGCGACTGTCTTAGAACATGTTACTAACAATTTTGTATTTGGCGCATCTGCCTTTTTTCAATATTTTTTAAAAATCTATAATACATTTATTACAAAATTTTAAATAATTTTAATCAAAATTGAAGAAAAACGTCATTCTTCTTTTGTTTTTACTTTTGAAGATTAAGATAGTAGCGACTGTCTTAGAACATGTTACTAACAATTTTGTATTTGGCGCATCCACCATTTTTCAACATTTTTATCAAAATCTATGATATATTACAAAATTATAACTAATTTAAACCAAAATTGAAGAAAAACGTCTTTCTTCTTTTGTTTTTTCTTCTTACTTTTGAAGATTAAGATAGTAGCGACTGTCTTAAAACATGTTACTAACAATTTTGTATTTGGCGCATCTACCTTTTTTCAACATTTTTATCAAGATCTATGATATATTACAAAATAATAACTAATTTTAATCAAAATTGAAGAAAAACGTCATTCTTCTTTTGTTTTTACTTTTGAAGATTAAGATAGTAGCGACTGTCTTAGAACATGTTACTAACAATTTTGTATTTGGCGCATCCACCATTTTTCAACATTTTTATCAAAATCTATGATATATTACAAAATTATAACTAATTTAAACCAAAATTGAAGAAAAACGTCTTTCTTCTTTTGTTTTTTCTTCTTACTTTTGAAGATTAAGATAGTAGCGACTGTCTTAAAACATGTTACTAACAATTTTGTATTTGGCGCATCTACCTTTTTTCAACATTTTTATCAAGATCTATGATATATTACAAAATAATAACTAATTTTAATCAAAATTGAAGAAAAACGTCATTCTTCTTTTGTTTTTACTTTTGAAGATTAAGATAGTAGCGACTGTCTTAGAACATGTTACTAACAATTTTGTATTTGGCGCATCCACCATTTTTCAACATTTTTATCAAAATCTATGATATATTACAAAATTATAACTAATTTAAACCAAAATTGAAGAAAAACGTCTTTCTTCTTTTGTTTTTTCTTCTTACTTTTGAAGATTAAGATAGTAGCGACTGTCTTAAAACATGTTACTAACAATTTTGTATTTGGCGCATCTACCTTTTTTCAACATTTTTATCAAGATCTATGATATATTACAAAATAATAACTAATTTTAATCAAAATTGAAGAAAAACGTCATTCTTCTTTTGTTTTTACTTTTGAAGATTAAGATAGTAGCGACTGTCTTAGAACATGTTACTAACAATTTTGTATTTGGCGCATCCACCATTTTTCAACATTTTTATCAAAATCTATGATATATTACAAAATTATAACTAATTTAAACCAAAATTGAAGAAAAACGTCTTTCTTTTTTTGTTTTTTTTCTTACTTTTGAAGATTAAGATAGTAGCGACTGTCTTAGAACATGTTACTAACAATTTTGTATTTGGCGCATCTGCCATTTTTCAACATTTTTATCAAAATCTATGATATTTTACAAAATTATAACTAATTTAAACCAAAATTAAAGAAAAACGTCTTTCTTCTTTTGTTTTTTCTTCTTACTTTTGAAGATTAAAATAGTAGCGACTGTCTTAAAACATGTTACTAACAATTGTGTATTTGGCGCATCCACCATTTTTTAATATTTTTATCAGAATCTATGATGTTTTACAAAATCATAACTAATTTAAACCAAAATTGAAGAAAAACGTCTTGCTTCTTTTGTTTTTTCTTCTTACTTTTGAAGATTAAGATAGTAGCGACTGTCTTAAAACATGTTACTAACAATTTTGTATTTGGCGCATCCACCATTTTTCAACATTTTTATCAAAATCTATGATATATTACAAAATTATAACTAATTTAAACCAAAATTGAAGAAAAACGTCTTTCTTCTTTTGTTTTTTTTTCTTACTTTTGAAGATTAAGATAGTAGCGACTGTCTTAGAACATGTTACTAACAATTTTGTATTTGGCGCATCTGCCATTTTTCAACATTTTTATCAAAATCTATGATATTTTACAAAATCATAACTAATTCAAACCAAAATTAAAGAAAAACGTCTTTCTTTTTTTGTTTTTTCTTCTTACTTTTGAAGATTAAGATAGTAGCGACTGTCCTAGAACATGTTACTAACAATTTTGTATTTAGCGCATCTGCCTTTTTTTAATTTTTTTATAAAAATCCCTGATATTTTACAAAATTATAACTAATTTAAACCAAAATTAAAGAAAAACGTCTTTTTTCTTTTGTTTTTTCTTCTTACTTTTGAAGATTAAGATAGTAGCGACTGTCTTAAAACATGTTACTAACAATTGTGTATTTGGCGCATCCACCATTTTTTAATATTTTTATCAGAATCTATGATGTTTTACAAAATCATAACTAATTTAAACCAAAATTGAAGAAAAACGTCTTGCTTCTTTTGTTTTTTCTTCTTACTTTTGAAGATTAAGATAGTAGCTACTGTTCTGGAACTAACAGTTTTGTATTTGGCGCATCTGCCTTTTTTCAATATTTTTTAAAAATCTATAATACATATATTACAAAATTTTAAATAATTTTAATCAAAATTGAAGAAAAACGTCATTCTTCTTTTGTTTTTACTTTTGAAGATTAAGATAGTAGCGACTGTCTTAGAACATGTTACTAACAATTTTGTATTTGGCGCATCTGCCTTTTTTCAATATTTTTTAAAAATCTATAATACATATATTACAAAATTTTAAATAATTTTAATCAAAATTGAAGAAAAACGTCATTCTTCTTTTGTTTTTACTTTTGAAGATTAAGATAGTAGCGACTGTCTTAAAACATGTTACTAACAATTTTGTATTTGGCGCATCCACCATTTTTCAACATTTTTATCAAAATCTATGATATATTACAAAATTATAACTAATTTAAACCAAAATTGAAGAAAAACGTCTTTCTTCTTTTGTTTTTTTTTCTTACTTTTGAAGATTAAGATAGTAGCGACTGTCTTAGAACATGTTACTAACAATTTTGTATTTGGCGCATCTGCCATTTTTCAACATTTTTATCAAAATCTATGATATTTTACAAAATCATAACTAATTCAAACCAAAATTAAAGAAAAACGTCTTTCTTTTTTTGTTTTTTCTTCTTACTTTTGAAGATTAAGATAGTAGCGACTGTCCTAGAACATGTTACTAACAATTTTGTATTTAGCGCATCTGCCTTTTTTCAATTTTTTTATAAAAATCCCTGATATTTTACAAAATTATAACTAATTTAAACCAAAATTAAAGAAAAACGTCTTTTTTCTTTTGTTTTTTCTTCTTACTTTTGAAGATTAAGATAGTAGCGACTGTCTTAAAACATGTTACTAACAATTGTGTATTTGGCGCATCCACCATTTTTTAATATTTTTATCAGAATCTATGATGTTTTACAAAATCATAACTAATTTAAACCAAAATTGAAGAAAAACGTCTTGCTTCTTTTGTTTTTTCTTCTTACTTTTGAAGATTAAGATAGTAGCGACTGTCTTAAAACATGTTACTAACAATTTTGTATTTGGCGCATCTACCTTTTCTCAACATTTTTATCAAGATCTATGATATATTACAAAATAATAACTAATTTTAATCAAAATTGAAGAAAAACGTCATTCTTCTTTTGTTTTTACTTTTGAAGATTAAGATAGTAGCGACTGTCTTAGAACATGTTACTAACAATTTTGTATTTGGCGCATCTGCCTTTTTTCAATATTTTTTAAAAATCTATAATACATATATTACAAAATTTTAAATAATTTTAATCAAAATTGAAGAAAAACGTCATTCTTCTTTTGTTTTTACTTTTGAAGATTAAGATAGTAGCGACTGTCTTAGAACATGTTACTAACAATTTTGTATTTGGCGCATCTGCCTTTTTTCAATATTTTTTAAAAATCTATAATACATTTATTACAAAATTTTAAATAATTTTAATCAAAATTGAAGAAAAACGTCATTCTTCTTTTGTTTTTACTTTTGAAGATTAAGATAGTAGCGACTGTCTTAGAACATGTTACTAACAATTTTGTATTTGGCGCATCTGCCTTTTTTCAATATTTTTTAAAAATCTATGATATATTACAAAATTATAACTAATTTTAATCAAAATTGACGAAAAACGTCATTCTTCTTTTGTTTTTACTTTTGAAGATTAAGATAGTAGCGACTGTCTTAGAACATGTTACTAACAATTTTGTATTTGGCGCATCTGCCTTTTTTCAATATTTTTTTAAAAATCTATGATATTTTACAAAATTATAACTAATTTAAACTAGAATTGAAGAAAAACGTCTTACTTTTGAAGATTAAGACAGTAGAGACTGCCCTAGAACCTGTTACTGAGAATTTTGTATTTGGCGCATCCACCATTTTTTAATATTTTTGTGAAAATCTATAAAATATTACAAAATAATGACTCATTTGAACCAAAATCAAAGAAAAACGTCTTTTTTTTGTTTTTTCTTCTCACTTTTGAAGATTGAGAATGGTAGCAACTGCCATAGAACAATTTACAAAAATTTTTATATTTGGCGCATCCACCATTTTTTAATTATTTTATCAAACATGATAAAATATTACAACATAATATTTTTTTTAATGTTTAAGTTTATTTATGTCTGCCATAAAAGAGAAGAGCAAGAGGACTCATAACAACAAGAATAAAAGCAAATTTAGAAGAAAAATCAGGAGAAAAAGAGGAAGAAAAATGGTGAACAATGGGAGATAAGAAGGATATATAGCAGAAACATGAAACAGATAAAGAAAAAAAAGAAGAACACAATAAAAAACACATAAATCTGCTGATAAGGACAATTTTAACTCAAGAATAGGAGAAGAAAGGAAAAGAAAAAAAAAGAAGAGAAGAAAAGACCAACGGAAGATAAGAACAATAAAATTTTTTTTATTGTTTATGTTTATTTTTGTATGCCATAAAAGAGAAGAGCAAGAGGACTCATAATAACAAGAATAAAAACAAATTTAGAAGATAAATCCGGAAAAGAAGAATGGTGAACAATGGAAGATAAGAACAATATATAGCAGAAACATCAAACAGATAAAAAAAAGAAAAGAGAAGAACACAACTGAAGAACACATAAATCTACTCATAGGGACAATTTCAACTCAAGAATAGAAGAAGAAAGAAAAAGAAAAAAAAGAAGAGAGAAGAAGACCAACGGAAGATAAGAACAATAAAAAATTTATTATTATTTATGTTTATTTATGTACAAATATGAATAAACATTTTATGTACATTTGTTTCTCGAGACATTTCGACTTCAGACTGTATTTTGCATTCCCTGCCACCCCCAAGAAACGCTGGGGGAGTAAAAATTTCTTAATCGAACTGGTCCAAATCCAATCCTAATCTTCATCATTATTCTATAGGTTCACTCTTCCCACACCACCGCCATCTGTAATCCCGGCCAGACTTGATCATCAGTGCGCCATCACGTGATCCGAATGATGATATGAAACCGTCTCCTTGCTCCTCGTATTTACTTATAATAAGAACGACGGCGAAGTAATAATGGCCTTCAGGGTGCGTGTAAATATGGAATATCTTAAAACACTAAATTCCAAATGTTGTTCTTGTATTACAAGCACAGCAACTGCTACCGAATATCAAATAGCTTGTTATTCTCGCCCATTTATGTGTGGTTTAGTAGTGGAACTATTCCTGAAATAATAATTTTCTGGAGTAATTTTGTGGTTTGACGTAAACAAAGCCCCAAATGCCAAATATAAGCAATTTAGATAAAAAATAAACATATTGTTTACCGGTCTTTTTATAATATGTACTTGTCAAACCATTGTGAGTGGATACTCAGTGATAACCGTCTTAAAAAAAGACGACCACTTAATAAACTAGAACTTAATACCCACCCTTTATAAAACTGTTAAGTTTTAGAAGTAGTTGATAATTGTTTATGACTGTACTGCTGGGTGCTTCACCGAAGATTACAGCTGTCCAAACAAGGCAACAGTTGATCGCACTGACAAATGAGCATCATGGCTTGCTCGGTCAGCTGTAATGTTGAGCATGACTGCCGTAAACTACCTAGTAAAGTTGATAGTCTTATATAGGGTAAGCTTCCCCACTGTACAGTGTTATAAAAAATATCATATAAAAAACAAAAAAACTCTATTTCTTATACTTTTTCGTCTATTTTTTTTTTCATTTTCTTTCTTTTCATCATCTGTTTTTTTTATTCATTCCTCGTCTACCGATTTAATATTTTTCTCTCCCTTATTATGATTTTTATCCATTCTATTCCCTCTTTCTTTCCTTTACTTACGCATTCTTTCATCATGTACTCCAATGTTTCTCTCTCTCTTCCATATTTTTTTTTCATTCAAAATATGTTGTCTCTTTCTTCATTCCCACATCTAAATCTTGCTATCATCTTTTGTTTTTTCTCGGCAAATCTTCTATGTATCCATTATTATATCTGTTCTTTCTAATTTTTCTTCTCTTTTCGTGCTTGTCTATGTCTCTGTTTCTGTTTTTCAATTCTTTATGCATCCCTTGAATATCTTTTTTTTCAATTTTTTTTACGCTGAACCCATTCCTTTCGTAATATTTTTTTTTTCTATGTTTATATCTGATTTTCTACTCAACATTTTTTAACTTTTTTTCAATATCTTGCATCCTTCTCTTTTTCCTGCTTCTACTTTAGATTTTTCTTTCTTTCTTTCTTCTCTCACTATATATCCTGGAGTTTCTTTACTTAGACCTAACAATAATTTTTATTGCACTTTTTCTATTTTTTCTTATTTTTTTTATTCCCGAATTTTGGCTCTATATATTATTACACTTTTTAGCAGACTGTCATACATTGTCATTCCTATTCCATACTCTCCTCCAAAATTTCTCTCTCTATACTCCATTTTCTTTAATGTCATTCCTTTCCTGTTTTTCTTCTTTTCATCCTCCGTTAGTGTTCTCTTCTTTTCTTTTTTTTTGTTTTCCTTTCTTCTTCTATTCTTGAGTTGAAATTGTCCCTATCAGTAGATTTATTTGTCTTTTTTTTCTTTATCTGTTTGATGTTTCTGCTGTATATCGTTCTTATCTTCCTTTGTTCTCCTCCAATTTTCACCCTTCTTCTTCTTCCTCTTTTCTCCGGTTTCTTCTTCTAAATTTGTTTTTATTCTTGTTATTATGAATCTTCTTGCTCTTCTCTTTTATGGCATACTGCACCTTTCATCTAAATTTGTCAGACATTTTTATCTTTATTCTCTCAGTCTTTTTTGTCTATCTATGTATCTACTGTTCCTAGTATGTCAAGCTCTACTATATATTCCCAAAACTCTTTTCCCTGATTTTTAATTTTTTTTTCTATTGTTTTCTGCTCATTCTTTGCTGGTCTTCTTTGCTTTTTGTTTTCTTTTTTGATTTTTAAAATTTTGTTACATATTCTTTTCTCACTTCCTACTGTTTTTCTCCACCCAAATTTTCCCGTATCCTCTCCTCCAAAAATTATCTCTCCATACTCCATTTTCTTCAATGCCATTCTTTCTTTGTTGTTCTTCTTGTCTTTCGTTGGCCTTCTCCTCTCTTCTTTTTTTTCTTTTTTCGTCCTCTTTCTTGAGTTGGAATCGCCTTCTATCAGTTGATTTATGTGTTCTTCAGAAGTGTCTCTTTTTTCCTCTATTTTTTCTATCTGTTCGATGCTCTTGCTGTATATCGTTCTTATCTCCCATTGTTCTCATCCGATTTTTTCCATTCATTTTATCACTCCTGTCTCCTCTTTTTCTCCGGCTGTTTCTTCGTTTTCTTCTAAATTTGTTTTTATTCCTGTTATTAAGCCTCCCTTTGCTCTTCTTTATCTTTTGTGGCATTCTACATCTTTCCTCTAAATTTGTCAAACATTTTTTTCTTTATTCTCTCAGTCTTTTTTGCCTGCATATGTATCTACTGTTCCTAGTATGTCAAACCCTTCTATATATTCCCAAAATTCTTTTCCCTTATTTTTAATCCTTGCTACGTTCCAGAACATTGCTTTTAGTACTTTCTCTTTCGTCTTATCTTTTTTTTCTATTGTTTTCTGCTCATTTTTTGCTGTTCTTTTTTGCTTTTTGTCTTTCTTTTTGATTCCAGAAATTTTGTTAGATATTCCCTTCTCACTTTCTACTGTTTCCCTCAACCCTGATTTTCCCGTATCATATCTTTACATTCTTTCCCTTACTTCGTACTTTTGCTGCAAACACCCTTACTTTTTTCTGCACTTCTCTTTCTTCTTTTGTCATATCATCGCTGTTTATGAAAACTTTTTTTCTTTTTTTTTTCTTTCAATTTTCTTCTAATATTGTCAACTTTTCTAATTCAACCTCCATCATTTTTTGTTTATTTACTTCATACGCCTATTTCCTCTTGTAGCCATTTTTCTACACTTTTTTCATTCTTTACTCTTTTCATTTCTAGATCCTTAATAACTATATTGGTTGTTTTCTCTCCATTTTCTGCTTTTTCTTTAGATGCTTTATTTTTTTATTTGTTTTCTTTTTCTCACCTTTCTCTACTTTTTCTTTAGATGCTTTATTCTTTCTATTGTTTGGGCTCTATGCAAACATGCATAATTGGAAAAATAAAGTTGCTGCAAATTATATGTGGACTAAAATTAGATCCCGTCTGAAGAGGAAAAAGAAGAAAGGAAGAATATTTTCAATATGGTACATGCAAGCAACCGGTTCATAATAAGGTAATTGCAGTGAAGAAGCTTTTCTGCTGGGGTAATCACCTTGGTAATTACTCAAAGTAAGAGTGGGGCGTTTTCAAGGTACCATCAGCCCATCTGTCTGGTTCCTGTAAGAATGTATCTCGGATTCTTTCTGCTAATGGTTTTAATGGCACGACTTAATACATCACGACAGGGCATTATTGTCTAATAAATAGAAATCGACATTTCAGGTACTCCCATAGAAGCCCCTGAAATTATTACATTTCAGGTACTCCCATGGAAGCCCCTGAAATCATTCCTGCCCAAGCTTCCGTTGATTCTCTTCAAGATATGAATAACTGCACAACTGCGCAGCAGGAACCAAGAGGTACTAGTTTTTGTGGCTGGGCTCCAATTAATCCTTTGCACAATTGGAAGAATCGTTGTCTCGGCATGATCGTGCCTGAGTTGCTAATTTTTGCCATTAATAAGGCTGCACTGATTCATTTTAACTTATGGCTTTATTTCAATGCCTAATAGGTCCTTGCTTTGTGGTGGAAATGTATTTTTGCCACTGCTAATGAGGAGGAATTTCCGTCTGGAGGAGATTGAATAGAGATCTGCTCATTGAAGAATGCCAGCAAAAATGCTACCATTTAGGTTTTTCAGCTTGCAATTACAACTTAATCATTGAGATTAAGATACATTCATCGAAAGATTACTTGCAGAAACTGGAAACAACGAGCAAGATGCCTATGATCAGCCAGCAATATTACCGGATTTTAATCCGTCAGACTTTTTCATGGAGTCTGGTAATCCCCCCACTTTCTTTACCTCTCTTTTCAACTTTTCTGCCTCGCACATCGTATACACCTTGTAGAAAAATTATTTTATAGTAATTTTTTCAATTGTCTATGTATTGGTACCACTATTCTCTTAAAAAAACGCTTCTCCCTTCAACACTTCATTCACTACTTCTCTCAGTTTTGCCTCACTTAGTATCCCATTCAATTTTCTTTTTTAATTTTTAAATTTTTTTTTTCCTTCTTCTTTTGCGTTTTCCTCATATCTTTCTTCTCTTTCTACTAGTTTTTTTATAATGCTCTACTCATTTGCTCATTTTTTTCCTCATTTTTGTTATATTTTCTCTTTCCTCTTGGAAAGAATTCTCAAATTTTATTTTGCCTTAGTACCGCTTTTTGTTTCTATCATTTTTTTGCATGTTTTCTTGTATTTTTTTTTTCTAAATAGATTTTATTTGTTTACATTTTTTTTTTAATTTTTTTTTGTCATTGCTTGCGTTACCTTTGTTTCTAATTCTTGTAGCATCTTTTTTACAATTTTTTCTTTAAATTCTGCTTTTTCTAATGTTTTCCTTTATATATCTTTTATATTTTTTGTCTCATTTTGTTAATAATGGGTTTTTATTAGTTTATTTTGATTTAAAATTTGTACTTTATTTATTTTATCTATTTTGGTCTTTTTTAAGTATTATGTTCTTATTTTTTTTGCGTATATTTTATTTTTAGCAAAATATAGACAGATGATGAACTGTTTTTATAGTTTTGCAGTTTTTAGATATTTTCAACTTTTGTTTTCTTATCTTGTACATTAGATATTTTCTGTTTAAGTAACGCTTCTGTATTTTTTAAATTAGATAATATATCTTACATCTTAATCTCACTTTCTTCTTACAAGAATCATTAATAAGTAAATATATGAATAAAAAAATTAATCAAAAATTAAACAATAATTAAAAAAAAATTGGCAACAATATGACAAAAGAAAAAAGAGAAGTGATATTACGAAAGGAATGGGTTCAGCGTAGAAAAAATTAAGATATAAATAGAAGAGATTTAAGGCAACAGAAACATAGACAAGCAAGAAAAGAGAAGAAAAATTTAAAAAAACAGGTATAATAATGGATACATAGAAGAGTTGCCAAGATATGTAAAAAAAGAAAAGAAAAAAAAACAAAAGATGATAGCAAGATTTAGATGTGGGAATGAAGAAACAGATAAGATATGTTAGATGGAAGAAAAATCTGGAAGAGAGAGCGAAAAATTGAAGTACATGATGAAAGAATGCGTAAGTAAAAGAAAGTATGTTAGCGAGAGAGAATGTAATAAAAGAAAAGAAAGAAAAAAAAAAGCCAAAAAGTAGACAGAAAAAATATGGAAATAAAGAATAAATTGAAAAAAGAGCGCAGAAAAGAAGTTATATTTACCAATTCTAATAAAAATAAATAAATATATGCTTTTTTAAAAAAAAATAAAAATTTTAAAAATTGATTTATGGTTGCAAAAGTATTCAAAAAAATTCAGAGAATTTAATTGAAGCCTACTTAATAGAAAAAATAAATAACCATTTGATAGAAAATTGAAACAATAATAGTTTTGGAGTTTTTAGTTTATTAGTTTTTTAGAATAAAGGCTAAAATTGCTGTAAGAAATTTTTTACCTTATATTTAAAAAAAAAAAATTTTTAAATTAAAAATATATTTTTTAGATAAAATCAAAACAAAAATTATAGTAAACAACGAATACTCGGTTTGAGTTCAAAAAGCTTCAATTAAGCTTAGGTATTTTTTTGTAATTTTTTGAAAAGAAAAAAAATTTTTTATAATATAGAAATTTCGAAATTTTTTTCAAATTTGTCAAAAAAATTTAGAGACCTTACTTGAAGCCTTTATTTTTAGTTCGTTTCTTTTTCAGAATAAAATCTAAATTGCCCAAAAAAATTTTTTAGCTTAGGTACCAGTAAAAAAAAGTAAACCAAAAAAAAGCCAAGAAAAGTAAAAAATTATTTTTCAAATAAAAAGCAAAACAAAAAATCTAAGCAAACAACAAACATTTAATTTAAATTTAGAAAGCTTTAACTAAGTTTAAGAAATTTTTTAGAATTTTCTACAAAAAAGTGTTTTTTTCTTAAAAACTGTCTGGTTTTTTTTTGGAAAATGTAAAAATTGTTGGAAAGTTGTCAAAAAAAATTTAAAAAAACTTTAAAGAGCTTACTGAAAGACCACTAAATTAGATTTGTTTATTCAAAAAACTTCTAAAATAATTAATAAAAAAGTGAACTGGAAAAAAAATAAATGTTTATCTTACAAATAAAACTAAACAAAAAATTTCAGAAAGCTGTAAATAATCTATTTAATTTCAAAAAGCTTTAATTAATTTTGAGTATTTATTTTTTAATTTTTTGTTTTTTTGAAAATGTAAAAATTTTTATAAAAATTTAAAATCTGTCAAAACAATCTTAAGAAAATTAAAAAGCTTACTTAAAACCTACTGAATTGTTTATTTAAAAAAATTCTAAACTAATTAATAAAAAAGTTAGATCAAAATGTGCAGATAAATGAAATAATAATAGAAAAAAAAATTGTTGATAAAAAACTAACAAAAAAATAGTTTTAGATTCTATAGTTTATTAGCTTTTCAAAATAAAAACTAAAATTGCTGCAAAAAACTTATTAGCTGTGATACCAAAAAAAAAATTTTTAAAAATTAAAAATTTATTTTATAGATAATATCAAAACAAAAAATCCTAAAAAAAAACAAATGTTTGTTTTAAAAAAAAATTAATTAAACTTAGGTATTTTTTGTGACTTTTGAATAAAAATTTTTTTTTTATTTTTGTGTAAATTTGTTTTTTTTTAATGTAGAAAATTAAAAAAATTTTTTAAGTTGTCAAAAAAATTTAAAAAGCCTACTGAATGAGATTTGCTTAATAAAAAAATCTAAAAAAATTAATAAAAAAGTTAGACCAAAATTTCTATCCTAAAGTGCAATAATGAGCTAAAAAACAGTTGAAAAATGAGACAAATTAAACACTTATTCTAGATCTTGTCGCACTTATCGACAATTTTTTGATTATGTTTGGCAATAGAGACAGATTAAGTTGGAATACAGATACAACATGACCCGATAAGACCCCTTACTAATAAAATCAGGTGATCTCGCTGGTCATTTAATAGCACCTCTTCCGCCAATCCATTTACAAAAAAATTGTTTATTTTAAGTAGCTTAATAGGAAAATGTTCTATGAGTATTATTTTACAAAAAAAGAAGAAAATCGGTCGACAAACATAGGAGAAAATGGTCTATTTATAAATAAAAAATCAGCAAAACAGAGCTTTTGAGTTTGGAAGAGGAATGAGACCGTCAGTGGGGACTATTGTAAATTCTATTGAAAGCGGTGTTAAGGGACTGCTTTAAAATAATGACTATTCTATGCATTGAATTTCCCACAATGCTTCTCTGACGAGGATATATATCCTTTGACGCAGTCTGGAGCACAACTGTATCAGTTTCCTTTTAGCGGTGTGTTTCCATTGCAACACAGCTTTGTCTAAAAATTCCCATTTTCTGGGATTTTAGGTCTTTTTTCTAGTGTACACAGTATAGCTATAAAAGAGATAATAAAAAAAAATTGTGAAAAAGTTTATAAAGGACAATAATCAGCAATTTATAATATGAAACAAAAACTACTCTAAATAAAAGCTAATGTTTTATTTATGTTTCAAGATTTAAACATTTTTCTTCTCTTTTTCTCTTTAGCTATTCTTTTGTTTCATTCTTTTGTTTCTCTTTCATTCTTTTTTTTTCTTTTTTTTTTCTTTTGTTTAAAAAAAACCATTTCGATATCGAAATTGTAGCATCAGCAATATTTTCAAGCGGCGAAAACTTCTGTCTGCATGACAAGAAAAAGGTGGAGGAATAGATGGGGATGAAGGGGGATTACGATGAGGGTGTCGCAACGTAGGTGTCTTAATATCCCTATTCCAGAGCAACTGCATTCAGGGCTTTAAACAGTTTAAACTGCGATTGAGCTGTTCAATCTGAAGCCGTATTGTTCGTATAGTAACTCCTTTGTTCCCTCGGGACCACAATCCTGTACTTTTGCTTAAATACTTGGATCAAGTTTGCTTTTAGCTGGGGCAATTGATAATCCTGACAGAAATGGAAAAGTAACAATGTGTGGAGGCTGGAAATTTCACTACTAAATCAAAAGACAAAAAGGCATTTTGCATAATTTTGAAAAAAAAAAGTCATAACACACAAGTCCCACACTAATGACTCACCCTGTATAATAATTAAAAAATAAAAAAAAAGTTTAAAGAAATAATTTTATTGTGAAGAAGAAGAAAAAATAGGAGAGAAATAATCAAATAAAAAAAAGCGAAAAAAAAAGAGAAAATATTAAACGGTTGATTAGAAAAATTTATATAGAAAAAAAAATCAAAAAACGAAAAACCGAAAAAACATGAAAAAAGAAGAAAGTTATATTGAAAAAAATCGTGTCAAAAAAATTTAAAAATGACGTTTTATTTTTTATCGAGACAAATTTTTAAGAAAAATGCATTTTTGTTGACTTATATCAATTTTCAAAATATTGAAATTTTTTTATTGAACTTGAAATATTGAAGCTTTTTGTAGTCATTAATTCCACATTAAAGACACACCCTGTATAATAAATAAACAATAAATCATCTATTTTCCATGAAAATATGTCTGATAGGAAAAAAATCTAATGGAAAAAAATAGAAAAATTAGTAAAGAAACAATCATATACAAAACAACAAAGTTGATACAAAAAATATTATTAAAAAAGAAGAAAGGCAATATAAACAAAAAAAAACTAACACAAAAAAATTAATAAGAGAAATATAGACCAGACTTAGAAAAAACAGAAAAAAAAATAGAAATAGTGTTTGACAAAAAAAAACAATCTTGAAAAAAAAATAAATAATATTAGAAAAATCGTGTCAAACAATTTTGAAAAACTGTTGACGTTTTATTTTTTATCAAGACAATTTTTAAGAAAAATACATTTTTATCAAACTTTTTTATTAACATATATCAATTTTCCAAATATTGATATTTTTCTATCGGTTTTAGAATATTGAGTTTTTCTATAGTCATTAATGGCTCACCCTATATAATAAATAAACAATAAAACTTTTATTAGGTAGAAAAATTAGTAGAGAAACAATCAAATACAAAACAACAAAGTTGATACAAAAAAAAATTATTAAAAAAGAAGAAAGAGAATATAAACAATAAAAAACTAACAAAAAAAATTAATAAGAGAAATATAGACCAGACTTAGAAAAAATAGAAATAATGTTTGACAAAAAAAAACAATTGAGAAACAATCTTGGAAAAAAAATAAGTAATATTAGAAAAATCGTGTCAAACAATTGTTGACGTTTTATTTTTTATCGAGACAATTTTTAAGAAAAATACATTTTTGTCAATTTTTTTTATTAACATATATCAATTTTCAAAATATTGACATTTTTCTATCGATTTTGAAATATTGAGTTTTTGATAGTCAACAATGACACACCTTATATAAAAAATAAAAAGTTATTTTTAATAAAAATATGTCTGATAGGAAAAAAAATTAATGTTAAAAAAGAAGAAAAAAAGATAGAAAAATTAGTAGAGAAACAATCAAATACAAAACAACAAAGTTGATAAAAAAAATATTATTAAAAAGAAAGAAAGACAATATAAACAAAAAAAAATTAATAAGAGAAATATGAACCAGACTCAGAAAAAACAGAAAAAAAGTAGAAATAATGTTTGACAAAAAAAACAATTAAGAAACAATCTTGGAAAAAAAAATAAGTAATATTAGAAAAATCGTGTCAAACAATTTTGAAAAACTCTTGACGTTTTATTTTTTATCAAGACAATTTTTAAGAAAAATACATTTTTGTCAATTTTTTTTATTAACATATATCAATTTTTAAAATATTGACATTTTTCTATCGATTTTGAAATATTGAGTTTTTCTATAGTCAACAATGACTCACCCTATATAAACAATAAAAATTTATTTTCAATAAAAATATGTCTGATAGGAAAAAAAATTAATGTTAAAAAAGAAGAAAAAAAGGTAGAAAAATTAGTAGAGAAACAATCAAATACAAAACAACAAAGTTGATACAAAAAAAAATTATTAAAAAAGAAGAAAGAGAATATAAACAAAAAAAAGCTAACAAAAAAAAATTAATAAGAAAAATTTAGACCAGACTTAGAAAAAACAGAAAAAAAAATAGAAATAGTGTTTGACAAAAAAAAAACAATTAAGAAACAATCTTGGAAAAAAAAATAAGTAATATTTGAAAAATCGTGTCAAACAATTTTGAAAAACTGTTGACGTTTTATTTTTTATCGAGACAATTTTTAAGAAAAATACATTTTTGTCAATTTTTTTTATTAACATATATCAATTTTCAAAATATTGACATTTTTCTATCGATTTTGAAATATTGAGTTTTTCTATAGTCATTAATGGCTCACCCTATATAATAAATAAACAATAAAAAATTTATTTTCAATAAAAATATGTCTGATAGGAAAAAAATTTAATGTTAAAAAAGAAGAAAAAAAGGTAGAAAAATTAGTAGACAAATAATCAAATACAAAACAACAAAGTTGATAAAAAAAATATTATTAAAAAAACAGAAAGACAATATTAAACAAAAAAAAAATAACGAAAAAAAATTAATAAGAAAAATTTAGACCAAATTTTGAAAAACAAATAATATTTAACAAAAAAATAACAATTAAAAAACAAAAAAAATTAGTATTAGAAAAAATAGTGTCAAAAATTTTTTAAAAACTGTTGACGTTTTATTTTTTATCGAGACCAAGTTTTTTTTGACATATCAATTTTCAAAATATTGCCACTCTTCTACCAACCCTAAAAATTTGAATCTTCTTTATTTAAGCCTAAATAATTTTGAAAAATAAAGTTTTTGCAATGTAAACTTGGTCTGTTGACAAAAGAAACACTAAATTTTAAATAAACATAAGACACTAATCTCACACTAATGCTTGACTGTGTATACTAAGCAAAAATAAAACAATTGATCGTAGGAAAACATTTCAGTAAGAAAAACAAAAGAATAAACATTCCAAAAAATCAAATAAAATCAAAAAAGTAGAGAATAAAAAAAATTCCATTACATAATAAGAAAAAGCATCAATGAGAGATTTTAAACGGTAACAAAAAGACTGACAAAAGCAAGAAATAGAAAATAAAAATCAAAAAAAATTAATATATAACAAAAAAACAAAGAGATTATTAAAAAACAAGAGGAAAAAAAAACAATGTAAAAAAATTTGTTGACGATTTATTTATTGAGACAGTCTGAGTCATGTCTGAGTCTTCAAAGTATGATTTGAGTGAATACTATTTGTTGTTAGAAACTAGTGAGATAATATTGCATATCATAGATATGCGTTTCAGACAAAAGACGCTAATGTAATAACTTGGTTGTATGATCATTGTCTCAAAAATTTTTTTTTATTAAAATTGATATCTGTCAATAGGAGTGACCTCTAGCATCAAGATGTAGAAACATGGTTTCTCAACTTTAATGTTAGAAAAGTTTTAAAAAATGTTTTTAGCACTCACTGATGAGTGCTAATACTTTTTTTTTCTACTGAACGTATGATTTACAAAAAAACAAAATTCGCGGATTTCTTACGTCTTAAGAAAAATTATAATATAACCAAGTTTAAGGGCTCCCAGTGGAAAGCTGTTTAAAAGTTTTATGGGTTCGAGGGGCAAATCTAACTTTTCCATTCGTCATTCCTGTTCAAAAGAATTTTCTTCTACCCTCGTATGCGAACACGTTCTTGCTTAGTTGACTTTAAATTTATGATACTCTTAAAACGTTTAAGAAAAAACTTTTTTCTAATTTAAGAGCTTTACAAAAAGAAAAGATTGGAAAATTGGTAAAATTATATTTAATTGGAGAGAAAATACCAGAAAAACAAATTGAAACAAGAGATTAATTATATAATAGATTTGAGAATATAAGTATTTGTTATCAGAAGTGGGATAACGCCATTTTATGTAGCTAAAAGACAGACTATAGATAGATTAGCTAAATATTAGTTTCAAAAAAAGTTAGAAATGTAGGTTTTTTCTAAAAAAAAATTGTTTTTATTTGTTATTTGATATTTTATAAAATATATTCCAGGTTAATAACGTCATAACCTAATATATTGACGACGTCAAAAAAATTATTTACAACATGCAATCTTCCCCCTCTGTAATTAGCTGCCAAAAGACCATTAACAAATTTTGGTTTTTGATCGGCCTTTGCTGTCAATTAATGCCACACTTTTTAAAACTGGTATGTCACCGACTCAACACTTTTTATTGATCACTGCAAGTTTCTTTAAGAAATGTTATAAATCAGCTAACATTCTCGTTACAGGGGGAGACCAGTGACATTTGAAAATAATAGGGATGGAGAAAAGACCTTACTGCTTTTGTATTTTAAAGAAAATAATAAATCAAACTGAATTTTTTTTTTCCAAAGTTGAGAAACCATGATTCTATATGTTGATGCTAGAGGTCACTCCCATTGACTGATATCAGTTTTAATAAAAAAAAAGTTTTTGAAACATTAATTATACAACCAAGTTATTACATTAGCGTTTTTTGCCTGAAACGCATATCTATGATATGCAATATTATCTCTCCACTTTAGCTTCAACCATCAAATGGTATTCATTCAAATCAAAATTTGTAGACTCAGACATGTTTCGTTCTTATTGAACCTCTTCAGTAAGTCGCAACACGTAGGACTCTTTCCTGCTACTTAGCGCCACCTTGTCAATTTCTGATATAAATTGTTTAAGAAAAAATTTATAATCAAGAGTATAATATAATTAATAATTAATAAAATTTAAAAATTTTTGAAAAAAAGGTTTTTTTGAAAAACTCTCGATAAATAAAACGTCTACAGTTTTTTAAAATTGTTTGACATTTTTTTTTTGCATTTTTGCAGTTGTTTTTAATAATTTTTTTGTTTTTTTGTTATATATTAATTTGTGTTTTTATTTGTTTTTTTTTTTTTGGTAATGATATTCTTTTTATTTTCTACTTTGTTGTTTTTTTTTCTTACTAAAACGGGTTCCGCCGATCAATTGTTTTAGTGTTTTTTTTGTCAACAGACCAAGTTTACATTGCAAAAATTTTATTTTTCAAAATTAATCAGGCTTAAATAAAGGAGATTAAAATTTGTAGGGTCGGTAGAAGAGTGTCAATATTTTGAAAATTAATATCTGTCAAAAAAAACTTTTGATAAAAAATGATATTTTCTTAAAAATTTGTCTCGATAAAAAATAGAACGTCAACTGTTTTCAAAACTTTTTTGACACTAAATTTGATCTAAATTTTTCTAATCAATTTTTTTTGTTAGTTTTTTTTTCACTGTTTAATATTGTCGTTCTTCTTTTCTAATAATATTTTTGTATCAATTTTGTTGTTTTTTAATTTTCTCTACTAATTTTTCTTCTTTTTTTGTAATAAAATTCAGAAATTTTTTTATTTAAAATAAATATTCTATTGTTTATTTGTTATACAAAGTGAGCCATTATTGTGTCTTCACTTAAGATTTAGTAAATTTTTTTCAAAATCGTAGAAAAGTGTCAATATTTTGAAAATCTGTCAAAAAAAACTATAATAATAAATGTATTTCTTAAAAATTTGTCTCATTTCAGTGTAAATAAAAATTATAAAACGTCAACAATTTTTTTCAAAAATATTGTTGAAGAAGTAGAAATGACAATAAAGAAAACAAAAGATTGCAAGTCAAAAAAAGAGAAGAACAATAAATGGTAGAATATAGAAAGAAATAAGTTAAAAAAACATTGAAAAAATGAAGAAAAAACAATTAAACAAAAGACGATCACATACAGAAAAAAAAAGAATGCAAGCGCAAAACAAAAGAAGAAATAAAACAATATTAAATTAAAGTAATAATTTTGTCAATTAATGCCGCTGTTGCGATTTTTGGAAAAAAATATGTTAAATAAAATTTGTTAAATGTTATAGTCTAGGAGCTATAAAACCATTAAAAAGCCCTTTTTTATGGCTTCTTCTCTCTCAATTTGTCTTAGGCTGTTGTGTCACGCATTCGGCTTTTCTCATTTGGATTTCCAAACAAAATATCATAAATCAAAAAACAAACAAATAACTTAATTTCGTGCCGAATCCATTTTGAGAAAGAACTTTGATTAATACAGCAAAACAATGTTTTTGTGTAGTTTCTTGTTAAACACGCCATTGTTTTCCCCTATTTGGGCAGCTGCAGCTGTTATTAATGAAATTTTGTCGGTATCAGAAGCTATCAAAGGCAAAAAACACTTCAAGTGTAATTTGTCATCAGAGAATTACTATTTTTTTTACGTAACACAAGTCCGGAAACCAATTTAAACAAACAGTTTTTCGAAATTAATAAGCGCATGAATAAATAGAGTAATGCGCGCTGCGAAAAAGAAATATGAAAAGCTATAGTGTTTTTTTGACAACTGTTTATCTGTCAAATTATATACAAAGAGATCATTCTGTCACAGTTGTTTCTGTAAATTATACCAAGAGATTATTTAGTTTTTTAATCTTATTTGGCTTCTACAGTCTTTAAGCAAATAAAGAAAAATCTACAGTTTTTTAGTTGTCGATTTGTTTACATAAATGTACTGACCACCAACCAAAGATAAATAATTTTTTGTCTCTTTTGGCAACACTGTTTAAAGTTTTTATAGTTATAGTGTTTTTTTGACAACTGTTTATCTGTCAAATTATATACAAAGAGATCATTCTGTCACAGTTGTCTCAGTAAATTATATACCAAGAGATTATTTAGTTTTTTAATCTTATTTGACTTCTACAGTCTTTAAGCAAATGAAGAAAAATTTACAGTTTTTTAGTTGTCGATTTGTTTACATAAATGTACGGACCACCAACCAAAAATAAATAATTTTTTGTCTTTTGGCAACACTGTTTAAAGTTTTTACAGTTATAGTGTTTTTTTGACAACTGTTTATGTGTCACATTATATACAGAGAGATCATTCTGTCACACTTGTCTCTGTAAATTATACCAAGAGATTATTTAGTTTTTTAATCTTATTTGACTTCTACAGTCTTTAAGCGAATGAAGAAAAATTTACACTTCTTCAGTTGTCGATTTGTTTACATAAATGAACTGACCACCAACCAAAGATAAATAATTTTTTGTTTTTTGGCAACACTGTTTAAAGTTTTTACAGTTATAGTGTTTTTTTGACAACTGTTTATCTGTCAAATTATATAAGGAGAGATCATTCTCTCACAGTTGTCTCTGTAAATTATACCAAGAGATAATTTAAATATTCTAAAATTAAACTTGAGGTGTTCTTTTTCTTTTTGTTTATTACTTTATTCAAGTACGCGTTTACTTAGATATTTTAATTTTTTGTTTGTTTATGTGTTATTATAGTTCTACCATGTTTTTGTTTTGTTTATTTTAATTTTTTATTTGCTATACTTTTCTCACTTTTTGTAATATCTCGTTTGTCATCAGATTTTTATTCTCTTTTTTTAATTTTTTGTTGTTTTGTTTTTTGATTCGGTGTCTTGTTAGTTATTTTTTTCTATTTTTTTTATTAATAATTAAATTTGTTTTCATCATTTTTTTAACATTATTTTTCTTACAATTTTTCTAAATATTTTGATGTTTTTTTTTAAATTATTTCTCACTTTTCTATTTTCTGGCGTTTTGTCATTTTTTTTCAGTCCTTTATTCTTCTTTTTTTGTTTTTCATATATCTATTTTTATAGTTTTTCCATTTCTCGGTAGTATTTTATTTTCTTAATTTTTCTTTCAAACTGTCAAAAATGTCTATAACAAAAAATTCACAAGCACTTAAGCCTTTTGAAATACTTTTCGGATTTGATATCGATAAAGCTCCCGAGAAACGGTTTTAAAAGCCTTTTTCAAAAAAAAAACAATCGAGCAGCTGGTCTTTGAAAGAAGAATGTGAATTCTTGTATAGATCCATTAGTAATAGAATTTAAACTATTCCAGCATCCCTTATCGGAAGCCATGAAAATATTTTGAAAATTCAAAAAAAAGTTATAAAAAAATTAAAAAATACTAATAAAACGTAGTTTTTGTAGCACAATTTACCTGATGATTGCGTAAGCATAAAGCTACGTGGGGTGTAGGAATGTTTGTTAAAGTATTTTTTATTCTCATTAATCGAGTTTGTTTATAAAAAAAACATCTGTCAATTAGTATATCATTTATTTCAATCAAAAAAAATGTACAGTGTGATCATTAAAATATGATTTACCATTACAAATTCCATCTTTTAAGTATTTTGCATTACAGACTTATCTTGATGACAATCTTAACTTCTTCCTAATTAGTATTTTAACGAATGAATAGCCAACACTTGTCAATGTTGTCCGGAAAGTAGTTGTTTTTTTTATAAACGCCGCGGCTTATACTAATTGAACGGTACAAATGGCATCCAAGAATCTTTTTTCTGATTGGATCGTGTTTCTTTGACTTTACGCTTATTTAAAAATTAATTCAATTGCTAAAGGCCGTTGCACCGAATGCATTGTTTGTTTGTTTGTTGGACAATATTAATTTGAAAGACACGGGAAATAACAATTTTAACTTCCTTAGAGTTGTTGACCCTTCAAAATGCATTTTTCTCACTTACTATAGTACAAAAATATCAAAAATGTTTTACTTTCCGTTACTCCACTTTGTGACATAACCTCACTAAAGGCAATTGACAAGTGACAGGTTGCATTTTTACTACCAACTCACTCAGTCTTGCCACTGTATTTTCTGCTTCGTTCGATTCTCATGCATTTTATCAATGATAAACGGTCAGACCTAATTAATATAATTAATTGTGTTGTCATTAAAGTGGATTTTTTTCAATTTTTAGGCTATAATTAATTAGTTTTTTATAATTTTGCTATTCAGCCTGTTCAAAACGAATTAAAATAATAAATCAATTAATTTTTTGATATCAGTAGCATTTTACAGCACGAAAAGCTGTAATTAACAAGAGCGAACGTTGGACATTTTTAAATTGCTCACATTTATATTTGTCAGGATAAGGATTAAGCTGAAGAATTTATTATGGCTTAAAGTAAATTTAAATTGGTTTTTGTATACTATGCGATTAAGAAATAATCACAAAAAAATAACTAAAGGCCATATTTATTATTATTATTATTCTGAACAAAATTTTTAACCTATTGAATCCCACTGATGAGAGCTGATAGGTGCGAAGAAGATATGGTATGATGGTTATACAAATCATCTATGAGAAGAAAAAAATAAGAAAAACTCGTACAAAAAAAAAAGATAAATGCAAAGAAAAGACGAAAAAAACGGATGAAAATATAATGAAGCATGTAAAAACAATAAAATATAAAATACTAAAATACTTTATAAAAACAAAAAAAAAAGAAACATAATTGAAAAAATAGAAAAATTAAAATTGTGCCAAAAAAAAACAGAAAAAATGCGAAATTTGCAAGAAAAAGAAGAAAGAGAGGAAGAAATTATAGGATGAAAGAGTGTAAAAACGTAAAAAAAGAGAGCAAAACACAGATAAAAAAAAATAAAACATTTTAATTATATATTAATTATAAAAAAATAATCAGCTAATTGTCAGTTAACGTAAATTGTATATCTTTCTCTCTATTTTTTAATTTCTTTTTTAGTTGACAAAGTCTTATCTCAATTTTATTGGCCGTGAGGTTAATCGCAGGCGAGGAACAATAATAATATTTTTTATTATTATTTATGTGACAATATGACACTTTTGATCTTATATAGACCGATAGTAACACAAAGTTGAAAAAAAAAACAAATAAAATTATCATAAAGTAATTAACAAAATGCTGTAAAGTATAAAGAGAGAACGAGACAGAGAACAGAATGTAAAATATTGTAGAAATGTTAAAAGAAATTAATAATAAAACAAAAGCAAAAAAAAATAATATTATAAAATAGAAATTGAGAGAAAAAAATGAGAAAGTCGAAAAGAAATAAAGATATAAATATACAAAAAAAAAACAAAAATGCTTAATAAAAACATAAAAAAAAACATATGTAATTACAAAAAATGTAAAAATAAAAACAGAAGAATTGTGATTGATAAAACAAAACTTGTAAGGAAAAAAAAAACAATTGAATATATAACAAAAGAGTGTAATGACGTAAAAAAAAAAGAATGAAAACAATTTATAGATATTATAAATAAAAAAAAACAAACAATAAAACAGCTTTATTGCCGATAGAAATGCAAAAATAAAACAAACAAAAATCTGTGATAAGCAAATCGTAAGAAAATTAAATAAAAAATAAGACCTTAATTATATAACCTTAAATATTTCATTAAGTCTAATTTTAAAAAACTCAAAAAAAATTTAAAATGTTTATTTTGAAAATAATATCGTTAGTGTTGACATCTTTGCAATTTAAATAAATTATTTAAAACAAAAATAGTAAACAAAAATTTTTTTTGTTTAATGCTATTTTTATTTTTAATTTTTTTTTAGTTGACAGAACGTTTTTAAATTTTGTTTCAATTTTATTGGCCGTAATGATAATCGCAGGCGAGCAACAATAATAATATTTTTTATTATTATTTATGTGACAATATGACACTTTTGATCTTATATAGACTGATAGTAACACAAAATGACAGAGAACAGAATTTAAAATATTGTAGAAATGTAAAAAAATAATAATAATAATAATAATAAAACAAAAAGCAAAAAAAATAATATTATGAGATAAAAATTGAGAGAAAAAGATGAGAAAGTCGAAAAAAAATTAAAATATAAATAAACAAAAAAAAGCAAAAATGCTTAATAAAAACATTTAAAAAAAACAAAAAAAAAACATAATTACAAAAAATGTAAAAATAAAAACAGAAGAAATGTGATTGGTAAAACAAAACTTGTAAGAAAAAAAAACAATTAAATATATAACAAAATAGTGTAATGACGTAAAAAAAAACAATTTATAGATATTATAAATAAAAGAAAACCAACAATAAAACAGCTTTATTGCCGATAGAAATGCAAAAATAAAACAAACAAAAATCTGTGATAAACAAATCACAAGAAAAGTAAATAAAAAATAAGAGTATAATTATATAACCCTAAATATTTCTTTAAATCTGATTTTAAAAAACTCAAAAAAAATTTAAAATGTTCATTTTGAAAATAATGTAGTTAGTGTTGACATTTTTGCAATTTAAATAAATTATTTAAAACAAAAATAGTAAACAAATAGTTTTTTTTGTTTAATGCTATTTTTATTTTTAATTTTTTTTTAGTTGACAAAACGTTTTTATATTTTGTTTCAATTTTATTGGCCGTAATGGTAATCGCAGGCGAGCAACAATAATAATATTTTTTATTATTGTTTATGTGACAATATGACACTTTTGATTTTATATAGACCGATAGTAACACAAAGTTGAAAAAAAAAACAAAAAAAAACAAGACAAAATGCTCTAAAGTATGAAGGGAAAACGAGACAGAGAATATAATGTAAAATATTGTAGAAATGTTAAAAGAAATTAATAATAAAAAAAAAGCAAAAAAAAATAATATTTTGAAATAGAAATTGACAGAAAAAGATGAGAAAGTCGAAAAGAAATAAAGATAAAAATATGCAAAAAAAAACCAAAAAGAAAAACAATTACAAAAAATGTAAAAATAAAACAGAAGAATAGTTGTTAGTGAAACAAAAAAAAACAAAATTTGTGAGAAAAAAAAACAATTAAATATATAACAGAAGAGTGTTATAACGTGATTAAAAAAGAATGAAAACAATTTATAGATATTATAAATAAAAGAAAAAAAACAATAAAACAGTTTACAGTTTTATTGCCGATAGAAATGCAAAAATAAAACAAACAAAAATCTGTGATAAGCAAATCGTAAAAAAATTAAATAAAAAATAAGACTTTAATTATATAACCTTAAATATTTCATTAAGTCTAATTTTAAAAAACTCAAAAAAAAATTAAAATGTTTATTTTGAAAATAATGTAGTTAGTGTTGACATCTTTGCAATTTAAATAAATTATTTAAAACAAAATTAGTAAACAAATATTTTTTTTTGTTTAATGCAATTTTTAATTTTTTTTTTTAGTTGACAGAACGTTTTTAAATTTTGTTTCAATTTTATTGGCCGTAATGGTAATCGCAAGCGAGCAACAATAATAATATTTTTTATTATTATTTATGTGACAATATGACACTTTTGATCTGATATAGACCGATAGTAACACAAAATGACAGAAAACAGAATGTAAAATATTGTAGAAATGTAAAAAAAATAATAATAAAACAAAAAGCAAAAAAAATAATATTATGAAATAGAAATTGAGAGAAAAAGATGAGAAAGTCGAAAAGAAATAAAGATATAAATATACAAAAAAAAAAGCAAAAATGCTTAGTAAAAACATAAAAAAAACTAAAAAAAAGACATAATTACAAAAAATGTAAAAATAAAAACAGAAGAATAGTGATTGGTAAAACAAAACTTGTGAGAAAAAGAAAAAAACAATTGAATATATAACAAAAGAGTGTAATGACGTAAAAAAAAAATAAAAACAATTTATAGATATTATAAATAAAAGAAAACAAACAATAAAACAGCTTTATTGCGAAATTAATAATAAAACAAAAAGCAAAAAAAAATTAAATATTATGAAATAGAAATTGAGAGAAAAAGATAAAAAAGTCGAAAAGAAATAAAGATATAAATATACAAAAAAAGGCAAAAAAGCTTGGTAAAAACATTAAAAAAATACAAAAAAGAAAAACATAATTACAAGAAATGTAAAAATAAAAACAGAAGAATTGTGATTGGTAAAACAAAACTTGTGAGAAAAAGAAAAAAACAATCAAATATATAACAAAATACTGTAATGACGTGAAAAAAAACAATTTATAGATATTATAAATAAAAGAAAACAAAATAAAACAGCTTTATTGCCGATGGAAATGCAAAAATAAAACAAACAAAAATCTGTGATAAACAAATCGTAAGAAAATTAAATAAAAAATAAGACCTTAATTATATAACCTTAAATATTTCATTAAATCTAATTTTAAAAAACTCAAAAAAAAATTAAAATGTTTATTTTGAAAATAATATATGTAGTTAGTGTTGACATCTTTGCAATTTAAATAAATTATTAAAAAAAAAATAGTAAACAAATATTTTTTTTTGTTTGATGCTATTTTCATTTTTATTTTTTTTTTTAGTTGACAGAACGTTATTAAATTTTGTTTTAATTTAATTGGCTGTAATGGTAATCGCAGACATAAATAATAATATTTTTTATTATTATTTATGTGACAATATGACCCTTTTGATCTTATATAGACCGATAGTAACACAAAGTTGAAAAAAAAACAAAAAAAAAGGAAATTATCATAAAGTAAGAAACAAAATAGTGTAAAGTATAAAGAGAGAACGAGACAGAGAACAGAATGTAAAATATTGTAGAAATGTTAAAAGAAATTAATAATAAAACAAAAAACAAAAAAAAATAATATTATGAAATAGAAATTGAGAGAAAAAGATGAGAAAGTCGAAAAAAAATTAAAATATAAATATAAATATACAAAAAAAAAGCAAAAATGCTTAGTAAAAACATAAAAAAAAACTAAAAAAAAGACATAATTACAAAAAATGTAAAAATAAAAACAGAAGAATTGTGATTGGTAAAACAAAACTTGTGAGAAAAAGAAAAAACAATTGAATATATAACAAAAGAGTGTAATGACGTGAAAAAAAAGAATAACGTTACAGCAAAATAACAATAAAACAGCTTTAGTGACAATAAAAATGCAAAAATAAAACAAACAAAAATCTGTGATAAACAAATCGTAAAAAAATTAAATAAAAAATAAGACCATAATTATATAGCCCTAAATATTTCAGAAAAAAATCAAAATGTTGGTTTTGAAAATAATTTTGTTGATGTGGACATCTTCGCAATTTAGTTAAATAGATTATTCCAAGAAAAAATAAATAACAACATTTTTTTTCTCTCTTTTTTTCTGTTTTATGTTCTTTTTTATTTATTTTTCTTTAGTTGACAAAACGTCGTTTTCACATCTTATCTCAATTTTATTGGCCGTAATATTAATCGCAGGCGATAAACAATAACAATATTTTTTATTATTATTTATGTGACAATTTGACACTTTTGATCTTAAGTAGACTGATAGAAAAATAAATTTATATATATGGAATAGACTTTTCAGTTTTTTTCTCAAATATTTTTTAATAAAGAGTGGTGAGCTTATATTTTTTAGTTTGGAACAGATAATATCAACATTTTGGTGAGTTTCGTCTTTCCCTCATCAGAAATATCATTCATGGTTAGTAACCAAGATATTTTCTATAAATTTTGATTTTATTGCTAATTTCGACCTTATATAAAACACATTTTAACAATCCAACTGTTTGTTATGTAATATATTATAAATACGACAAAAAAAAAGAAAAAGATAAAGAAGAAAGCTAGATAAAAAGAAACAACAAAAGTTATGAAAAAAAAAAGAAAAAACAAAAACAAAAGAAACACAGAATGATAAAAAATACGACAAAAAAAAAGAAGAAAAAGATAAAGACGAAAGCTAGATAAAAAGAAACAACAAAAATTATGAAAAAAAAAATGAAAAAACAAAAACAAAAGAAACACAGAATGATAAAAAATACGACAAAAAAAAAGAAGAAAGCTAGATAAAAAAAAACAGCAAAAGTTATGAAAAAAAAAAGAAAAAACGAAAACAAAAGAAACACAGAATGATAAAAAATACTACAAAAAAAAAAAGAAAAAGATAAAGAAGAAAGCTAGATAAAAAAAAACAACAAAAGTTATGATAAAAAAAAATGAAAAAACAAAAACAAAAGAAACACAGAATGCGATTATTAATCATGCATTTTGTTTCGATTTGAAAAATAAATATTATTAGAGACTTTATGTAATGTCAGTTCAAAAATTTACAGCTCCTATTTATCTAAACTTGTCGCTAAATGGCTCTTTGTTCCCAGTCTTCCTGCTACAGCAGGATTAGAATCTGGACTCTTATCTAGTGACCGCCACAGGCTTATGTCTCCCGAAAATAGGAAACGGGGATTTACTTAATTTACGAACTTTTTGTGGTTTTCTGAGTGCCACTTTCCCTTCTGTCTTTTGTTCTATTGAGCTATAAAAAGATCTAATCTATATCCTATTTAGATGTTTCTAGAAGGTTTTATGTAATCCAGAAAAAAGAAAAATTCCAGAAATTTTAAAAGTCCCACTTTTTCTTATTTTAGATTATTACACAAATTTGCTTTTTTTGTGCATATTTTAAAGAAAAATAATGTTTAACTTAATTTTTATATCGTCTGGTCTACGCTTTACTTGTTTTTTTCATTAATGTTTTCTTGTTTTTAAAGCTTTTTTTGTTTTTAATTTGTTCTTGTTCTTCTTTTGCTGTTCTTCTATTGTCTATATATTTCTTCAATTCTATAGTTAGCTAGTCAGATCGTATCAAAGCTAAGTTGTTTCATAAATAAGCAGAATCGCCTTTGTTAACTGATTTAGACACGTTTTTGTTACCTCTTTATCTTGATTGGTCGTTTTATTTTGAAGATTTGAAGCACTAAGTAGAGTATACGATATAGCCGTTCTTATTGGCCAAGAAAGTGTAGCACCAAAGAGGAGGAGTTTAATACAGCGTGAGCCAAGCGTTCCTATTCGCTGATTAGGCAACTTTCAGCTCGCTGTACAACGATTTTATTGGCTGTTATCGAAAAAAATAGATATCTATTTTTTTTTGAATATGGCGTTTTTTGTTGCGTTTTACAGATAACGTGCAAATAAACCCAAATTTATCCATACACTTCAAATTATTTTAGAACAAAAATTTAATTGTACAATTATTGTTGTTATATAATAAACCTAGCCGCTCTATTGACTGAAAAAAGACCGTGCAAAGGAGGAGGAGTTGTTTCATATATGGAACAAGCGTTCTCATTGGCTGATTTAAACGTTTGCTTTCATTGGCTACAAGAACATTTCTATTGTTTTTTTTCGGTTTTAATTTATAATGTACAATTTTTTTAATGTTTATTGCGGTTTTTTTGTCATTTGAAAAGTACATACGATCTCTTACGATTTTTTTCTAAGTTTTGTTTCACAAAGGCGCCAGACACCGGGCGTCGTGACGTCGGTCTAGACTCCAGACGTCGCCGTCGGCAGATATTCTGGTTGAAATGTTTCTCTCATTGAAATAGCGATGATTAAATTAAACAAAATTTCCGAACATAAATTTGATGCAACGTTTTATTGTGTTCTAGACTTTTTCACATGAAAAAAAAATGTGAGCCGTCTCAGGACGCCTGGCAGGTGTAAAGACTGTTTGGTACAATTTGGTCTAAAAAAGGTTTTTGAACCGTTTTCCGTGTGTAGCTGCAATATAACGCGACTGTTTGGTCCCATCTAATTAAAGATGGCGTTGATAATTTCAATTGTTTTATGTGTAATTCTCACCAAAGTCAAATTTACAGTCTTTGTCAAACATGACCGTTCAGCGCACCTAAACCTAATGGTCAAATAAATAAGATTCCGCTTGTAGTCTTACCATGTTACATGTGGTTCATTAGTGCCAATTGTGCGATAAATACACCATCGTTGGTACTTCGTTAAATGTCTTCTGAGCAGTCATTTACCAACATTACATTGGAAATGCTATTGAAAACAATGAACTCGTCCCACATAACAAAAATGAACAATGTACTACATGTTATGAACAAAAAAAATTGCTTATGGTAACTTTGAACCATAACAATGTACCCATTCCTGACAGAAAAGTAACCCTGATTTACAGCGACGAGCCCCGGTTCCGTCTCGGAGAGATATTAATATTTGAAAAATGTGTCAGCTTCTAGCTTAACATTAACAGGAGATTTGGAACTGCAACTTTTTTCATCTATCTATGCTCTCTACATCTAAACCAACCTCCATTTAGAGTTAGATGGGGTCTACAAATTGGAACACACCTCAAACAGCTCAAGAAAAGGAAACACAATAGACCAATAGATCTAATTTTAATCTCAACTTGCGATTACTGTTTGAAAATATTAAAACGTGCCTAAAAAAGTTTTCAACTCAAAAAAAAATGTCAATAATTTCATTTTATTCTTTATTTTTCTGTTTTACCTGATAATACCTGGTATTATCCAAATTAGTATAAATGAGTTAGCATTATTCAATAACGTAACATTTAATTGCACTTTACGTAATCAGTTGCTGCCAACTTGATAAATAAATTTGATTAAAGCATCTTAATAATTTTAATCGCTTCTTCAGCAAATTGTTGACGAAAATGTTGTTAGAACACAATAAACAAATTATATTTAATTTCTTGGTTAAATTGTCGACTCATGTCAGATGATTTCATTAATTTGTTCATACCAACATGACAAAAGATGTTTCTGGGCGCAAGCGGTGACTTAAACTGGCCACCTCCCTCACCAGATTTGATCTTTTGTGAGAATTTCTCACATGTAAAACTTACAACAAGGCTTCAAAAGTCTGACCTGACTTGACTTGACTAAGAACAAAGTTTATACCAACATAAACGAGACAGTTTGAACTGGCTTGCGCTCTCACCTGATTTGACCTCTTGTGCTTGTAAAAATTTGCTTATTTTTTTGTTATTTCAATTGTGACATCTTTCTACTTTTTCGATATTTTTTGTTTCTCTATAAAGCGGCGCATCCTCTTAAGAGGTTATTTAAACTGGCCAGCATTTTCACCTGATTTGTCTTCTTGTAATTTTTTTTTCTGGAAAACTACAAAAAATAGGGTATTCTATACACTTTTAACAGTATATAGGGGCTGGAAAACGTCATTTGTAAGATAATCTGTTTCAAAGCGTCGAAAATCAGTTTTTTAATGCTGCAGAATCAGAATAAAACCAAAAATCATTTTTTCTTGCTACTCCAGTCGAAAGTACGTGGTTTCGGCTGCGATTCCACGGCAGAAAGTGTATTTTTCATGCACTGGTAGCGCTATCCGCGCGCCCTCTAGAAAACCGGGAGTAAAAATTCTATTCCTGCACTTTCTGCCGTGGAATCGCAGCCGAAACCACGTACGTTCGACTGGAGCAGCTCTACCAGTGCATGAAAGATACACTTTCTGCCGTGGAATCGCAGCCGAAACCACGTACGTTCGACTGGAGTAGCAAGAAAACTAGTATACACTACACGGGCAGAAATTTGAGAGCCCTGAACTGCGCGCCATGATGCCCTCGGCTACGCCTTGGGCATTATGGCGCGCAGTGCAAGAATCTCAACTTTCTGCCCTTGTAGTGTAATATACTATTTATTAGGTACTTTGTAATTTATTCAATTTATCTTTTATCTTCGTAATAAGCCATTTAAACTAGCCAGCGCTCTCACCGAACAAAAAAGTTAAAAAAGAAAAAAAAGAATAAAGAAATAAAAGATGAGTTTAGAAAGAAAGCGAAGAAATAAAAAGAATAAAAAAGAAAAAAGCTAGAGAGTATTGAAATCTTTGAAAAAAAACAACAAAAAAGAAAAAAAAAATAATAGAAAAACTAATACAGATTTGCCGTAGGAGCAGTGAAAAAAGAAGAAATTAATAACAAGAAAAACGAAGTGGTAAAAACAAGAATCAAAAAATGACATAAAACAGGTAAGGAAAAAGTGCTAATGAAACTTCAAGACTGGGAAGTAGAAAAACAAGCTATGAGAAAAAAAAACATCTAATTTATCAAAAAAAAAAGAGAAAAGCTTAGAAAAAAAGAAGAAAAATCGCGACAGAAAAGATATAGAAAGATATATATAGACAGAAAAACATACAAATGTAATGAGAAAGACCTAAAACTGTAAACAGGCCGAGCACAAAAAAACAATGAAGAAGATACAGGAAAATGTACAATGAAAACAAAAGACTAACGGAACAAAAACAAATAAGAGAATCAGCAACGATACTATTTTGAAATGTAGCAAAATTAAAGAAAAAAAAAGACGATTTCTGGTATTACGTAAAACAATACGACACAGTAGGTTTAGTAGAAACATGGAAAGAAGAAATAAACTGGAAAAAAAATAAGTTACCAGCAGAATTCAATGCATTGTAAATGATGAAAGAGAGAAAAAAGAGCAAAAAAAGAATAGTTACAGAATTGAAAAAAGAAAAAAATCATGAGAGGAGAGAACAAGAAGGACTCATAGAGAGAATGAAGAGAAATAGACAAAAAATGGTGAAAAATAATGACGATATACGGCAAAGAAATAAAAAAGCCAATTTAAAGCATAGAAGAAACAGTAAAAGAAAATACAGCAGAATGTATACTTATGGGAAAAATTAGAAATGAGGATAGAAATTTGAAGGAAGAAAGAAGAAATGGGAAAAAAAACAAAGATAAGGAAAAAAATGTGGAAGAGATAGAAAAAAAGGAAGGTACTAAATAGTACTAAGCAAGAGGATAAGCAAAGTAGACGATTTTAGATCAGAAGACAGAATAGTCAGGCCATCTTCCTAAAGAGATAAGCATAGAAGATGAAAAACACCAAAAAAAAAGAAAGAAGGAAAACAAATGCAGTACAACAGAAAATAATAATTAGAGCAAAGCGTGGAAGAATACAGAAGAAAACTAGAAAACGTTAGATTCAAAAGGCAAGAAGTAGAGAAAATAGAAGAAAGAAACAAAAAAGCAAGGCAATGAATGCATATGGAAATGAAAGATAAAGATAAATACATAAACAAAAAAACAGAGAAAAAATAAGTGAAAGAAACATTACTCTAATCACAGAAGAGTTGCCTAGACTCTCTTAAATGAGAGAGAAAGATAGAGAGTAAGATTTAGATGCGTAAATAAAGAAAGAAAAAATAGATTTTGCATTAAGACAAAAGGCAGGATGTGTGGAAGAGAGAGACAAACATTAGAACACATAATGAATAAATTTGTAGAGATAAGAGAAAACAAGCTGGAGAAACAAGATAATGAAGAGAAAGAAGAAATAAAATAAATAGAAGAAAATAAAGATTAAACACAATAGTAACAAATTAGAAAAACAGCTTAATTGCACTGTATTGTAAATCAATAAACATTATTATTACTAATTACGATTAGCCAGCGCTCCCACCTGATTTCACCCCTTGTGAGTTTTCAACGAATGAACCGTTACCATCTGATTTTTGCATTTTTGAACCGCTTTACTTTTGTTTACCATTCATTCAGTACCTAAACTGTATTATTATTTTCTCACTTGAGATAATCTTTAAGTGGAACATTATCCTACCAAGAAAACATTTCAAGTACCAGAGAGGTACTTATAATTTTAGCAAAGTACCTACTTCTACATGAGATTAGAGATAATACAAGCTACAAATAACTATTTATACCGCATGTAAACAAGAGAATCCCTCACTGGTTCAAAATGGTCACAAAAGCCTCTAATCTGCTTCTTGTAGCACAAGTTTTTTTGATAACGTGAGTACTACAACATAATAATAATAATAATAATCTTTTACAATGTAGATCCGCTTCTGGTGAAGCGATTAATAAAAAATTCCCTGAAAATTTCCAATTTGGTACTGCTACAGCCTCTTACCAAGTGGAAGGTGCTTGGCTAGAAGACGGAAAAGGTGAAAACATCTGGGATCACTTTACTCACACAGCTAAAGGTGTCATAGCAAATAACGCCACTGGAGATATAGCTTGCGATTCATACCATAAATACCTGGAAGATGTGGAAATGCTAAAGAATCTCGGAGTACAGTTTTATAGATTTTCCCTCTCATGGTCAAGAATCCTCCCATCTGGGTTTACAAATAAAGTCAACCAGGCTGGAGTGGACTACTACAAGAACCTGCTGGCTGCATTGAAAAAGAATAATATAGAGCCGTACGTGACTCTCTTCCATTGGGATCTACCTGAGCCCCTTCAGGAGCTTGGTGGTTGGCCATCTCCTGATCTTGCTGACTATTTTGCTGATTATGCAGAATTGGCGTTTGAGCTATTTGGTGATGATGTCAAAAACTGGATGACGTTTAATGAAGCAAAGCAAACCTGCCAGTTGGGATATGGATATGGTTCTTTTGCTCCAGGAATTGTTTCCAATGGTATAGCTTCTTATTTGTGCGCACATACTGTCCTGAGGGCCCATGCCAAAGCCTATCATATCTATGATGATAAATTTAGAGCCAATCAAAAAGGAAGAGTTTCAATGGTTGTGGATACTGATTGGTTTGAGCCAGCTAGTGATAGCGATCAAGATAAAGAAGCAGCTGAGAGGCGAATCCAATTTAATGTAACTTTTTTCAAATTTCAAACTGATAATGGTATGATTTAAAGACTTTTCCAGTATGGTTGGTACGCACATCCAATTTATAGTGCTGAAGGTAATTATCCCCAAGTGATGATTGATCGAGTGGCAGAAAGAAGTGAAAAAGAAGGCTTTCCAAGATCAAGGCTGCCAGAATTCACAGCTGAAGAAGTAGAATACATCAGAGGAACCTATGACTTCTTAAGTCTAAATCACTATACTACAAATTATGCAAAATGGAGTGATGATTATCCCATTGGGGATCCAAGTTGGGATTCGGATTGTAGTGTCAATATCTACCAAGACTCCACATGGCCCAGTTCTGCGTCCAGTTGGTTGAAACAAGTACCTTGGGGTGTCAGAAATCTACTCAACTGGATATCTAAAGAGTTTGATAATCCTGAAATTGTCATCACTGAAAACGGATTCTCAGATGATGGAACCTTAGATGATGACAGACGAATTGACTATTATACAGTACTTTCTAAAATATAAATTAAGATATTGTTAAACTAATCCATTTTTTAGGAATATCTCAATAATGTCTTATTAGCTATTGACGATGGCGTTAATGTAACAGGTTATACAGCTTGGAGTCTTATGGACAATTTTGAATGGCTTAGTGGATATACGTAAGTAAATAACACTAGCAGTACTCGTAATACTAGTATTAGTTAGCAATACTAGTATTAGTTAGTAATACTGGTATTAGTTAGTAGTACTGGTATTAGGTAGTAATACTAGTATTAGTTAATTATTAGCATTAGTTAGAGTACTAGTATTAGTTAGTAATACTGGCATAGTAACTAATACTAGTAGTACTAGTAATACTAGTATTAGTTAGCAATACTAGTATTAGTTAAAAATACTGGTATTAGTTAGTAGTACTGCTGCTAGTATTAGTTAATTATTAGTGTTAGCTAGACTACTAGTATTAGTTAGTAATACTAGTACTACCTGTGGTAGCAACAAATACTACCATAAGTTACGTTATGGTAGTAGCAATGGTTACCCACTTGATAAGTTTCTAAAAAATGAAAAAAATTAGCTATTCTGTTTTGGTGTTTTAGTGAGAAATTTGGACTATATCAGGTGGATTTTGATAATGAGAACAGAACCAGAACCCCAAAAAAATCTGTCGAGTTTTTTAAAAACGTTATAGCTACCAATTGTTTAGGTACATGTGATGACTAAATATAGATCACGTGATAAATAAAGTTTTTTTTCTTACTTTTTCTTTTTCTTAGCACCTTTCTTCTTTTGTTTTCCTTTGCCAGCTTCATCCATCAAATAGATCCGTAGACTTGGACGTGATTTGCTCTTATTGAAACTCTTCAGCAAATTGCAACAGATTCAGATTTGAATAAATTTGCAGTAACAATTTGGGCTGAAGTGTCTATTACTTTCGTAATATGGTAAAACTAGCGACATCCATACATTAGAAGCTTAACAAAAAATCAGTACTGGTTAGAAAACGATGTGGGGCGAGCTGAAGATTGCCAAATCAGCGAATGAAAACGCTTGTCTCGTATATGTATTAAACTCCTCCTCTTTGGTACTGTACTTTTCGGCCAGTAAAAACGGCTGTATTGTATACTCCACTTGGTGCTTTAAAATAAAACAACCAATCAAGAGAAGGCGTTACTAAAAATGTGTCTGAACCAGTTAATGAAATAAGAGCTATTGGGCAATTTAAAGAACTACTTAATCTTGGTACGTTATTTATTCCCAAAAATGTTGACAAAACAAGCTGAAAATGTGGCTGAATTAACGTTACTGATGCTATATTGTATGACATTATCCACAACACAGCTATTGGCCCCCAAAATCAAATTAAAAATTAGAAATTAAAGTGAATTTTTTGTTTAGCAAATTTCTCTCTTTTCGTAACCTTATTCAATTTTTCTAGCAACAACTAATGGAAGCAACATAAATCAGCGAATGGGAACGCTTGTTCCATATATGAAACAACTCCTCCTCCTTGATACTGTCTTTTTTCAGCCTATAAGAACGCTTGTTCTATATATAAAACAACTCCTCCTTCTTGGTAATGTCTTTTTTCAGCCAATAAGAACGACTGGGTATATTACATGTATATGATTTTCTTGCAAGTACTGCCCATGCGTTAATTTAACAATTAAATTTTTGATCTAAAATAATGTTAATTTATGAATAAATTTGGGGTTATTTAATTTTCAAATTGCACTTTATTTGTTGAATGCAACCAAAAACGCTTTATTTATAAAAACAATAAGTACTATTTGTTTTAGAAAACAGCCAATGAAAACGATGTAAGGCAAGCTGAAGGTTGCATAATCAGCGAATAAGAGCGCTTGTCTCATACATAAATAGAAATCCTCCTCCTTAGTATTGCACTTTTTCGGCCAATAAGAACGGTTATACTATATACTCTACTTGATGCTTCAAGCTTGCAAAATAAAACGACCAATCAGGACAAGGTATTGTCAAAAACGTGTCTAAAACAGTTAATGAGAGCGATTGTACAACTCAACCTTAGTACTTTATTTGTTCCAAAAATGTTGACAAACAAGCTCAATTTGACTGCATTTAACGTTACTAATTGTTAACGTTGTAATTACTAATTTTTAATCAAATTAAAAATTAGTAATTACAAATTAAAGTAAACTTTTTGTTTAGCAAAAATCTTTCTTTTTGTAGCCTTATTCGATTTTTCTAGCACGTACTGTCTATGCGCTAATTTGACAATTAAATTCTTATTTTACAATTAAACTGTTTATTGTCAACACGTAGAAGATTTTTGAAGTAAAAATGGTCTTTGATTATTTAGTTATCAAATTGCACGTTATCTGTTAAACTCAGCAAAAAACTGAAGCTAGAAATGAAGTATTGTTTCGATAATCGCCAATGAAAACAAATTGTGTAATCAGCGAATAAGAACGCTTGTTTCATATTTTAAACTCCTCCTTCTTGGTACTGCAATTATTCGGCCAATCAGGACGGCTATATCATATACTCTACTTAGTGCTTCAAATCTTCAAAATTAAACGACCAATGAGGATAGGGAGTTATCAAAAACGTGTCTAACTCAGTTATCAAAAGCGATTCTGTCTATTGAGCTGATGCACAAAACAAGGCAAAGGGCACATTTATAGAAAAAAAACAAAACAATCTTTAAAACAATCTTCAACATAATCCATACATTCAAGTGTTTTTAAGCACTTCACATTTGTTAATCTTTTAATCTTCAACTTGAAGAGATTTGTGACAAAATACAGAATCAGTAAAAGTACTTAAATTTCATAAGTTTTTTGGGAACCCGAAAAATCGGTCGCTGCAATGGGGCAATATTTCTTCCTTTTAAGTCTCTATTTAGGGTAATTTGTTTAGTTTTTTTGCAAACTATTAAATAGTTATTTTTTTAGATTTGTTTGTTGTGAGCCCATCAACAAAACCTTCCCAGATGGTTTTCTCTTTGGCGCAGCTACTGCAGCCTACCAAATTGAAGGGGGTTGGAATGCCGATGGAAAAGGGGAGAATATTTGGGATCGCTTTCTCCACACTAGACCCTATATGGCTTACAAGCATGATAATGGAGATGTAGCTTGTGATTCCTACCATAAATACATGGAAGATGTTGAAATGTTAAAATATTTAGGGGTTAACCACTATAGATTCTCCTTGTCATGGTCCCGAATTCTTCCCACAGGGTTAGTCAACAAAATAAACCAACCTGGGGTTAATTACTACAAAAATCTAATAGCAGCGTTAAAACACGAAGGAATTGAGCCATTTGTGACTTTATACCATTGGGATTTACCCCAGCCCCTTTTGGATCTTGGGGGCTGGCCTAGTCCCTTATTGGTAGATTATTTTGCTGATTACGCCAGGCTGGCGTTCGAGCTATTTGGAGATGATGTGAAGTATTGGATGACTTTTAATGAACCTCATCAAACATGCCAAAGTGGTTATGGTTATGGTATAAACCCACCCGGGTACATATCGAATGGGGTGGGAAACTATCTATGTGCCCATACAATACTCAAAGCGCATGCAAAAGCCTACCATATCTACGATGAAGAGTTTAGGGCTAAACAAAATGGTCGGGTATCTATAGTGGTTGATGCGTATTGGTATGAACCAGCGTCAGATAGTGACCAAGATAAAGAAGCTGCTGAAAGAGCTCTCCAATTTCAGGTTTGATCATGGCTGAAACAAAGATAGATAGCGCTCCCAATCAAACATGAGATCAGGAAAAAGTAGCACAAGCAGGAGAGTAAACCAATCAAAACAGATGAGAAATGAAAGCTACGCCACGCCCCTCCAGGTCTCATGTTAGGTTGGAAGACCTTAACTGTGTGTATGGCAATTTTTCAATTTGTACTCAAAATTGTCTGCTGATATGTTTTGATGCATTTTTTCAAAAATCTTTAACTCAAAAATGTAATCCCATCTTGCATCCTATAAGCATTTTTTCAGAATCTGGTCATACAGAGGAAATCTATTTATTCTTTCTAACCTGTTTAAATCTGCATGGTTTTCTCATTCTAGAAGACAATTTTGGAAGTACTATTGAATTTGTTTGGTTCTATGTCTCTTTCTTCAAAAATTCCAAAAAGCCTATGATTAGCCTGTAGCCCTAAATTTGTGAGTACCGCAAAGCCTCTAGCCAGGCTTCCTTTCTGCTTCAGAAAACTAGATTTACTTCTTTTCAAGACAAACTAGCTGAAAAGTTATTTTTTCTTTATCCGAATCTAGAACCAGTAAATCACATGCCGTAAAGCATCTTCTTCCTTCTTTTGACAATATAAACCAAAATTATTCCAATATTCTGTAGATCTGAAGTACAAAAATTTTCTGGATCTTCTGGATCTGCTTGCTTTTCTCAAGATCTTCATTAACCAAAAGCTCTTCTTCAAATTTAGTTCTACGAAGAAAATCTAACACGTATCCTCTTCCCTTCTTTTAATCTGCCTGGTTTTCTCTTTGCTTTAGAAGACTAGATGTACTTGTTCTCTTGTTTTTTAGAACAAGCAAAAGTTCTTCTCGTTACTAAAAAGTTCCTTTTCCTCTGTCCAAATCAAAAAGCAGCCACTTTGTTTCTATCCAGATCCATCTTCTTGCTTCTTTTGGAGCATTGGAACAACATTCCAATGTTCTGTAGATCTTATCTTTAAATCTGGCTCTACGAAGAAAGTCCAATACGTATTTAAGCCTCTTTCTTCTTCCACTTTCTTAATCCGCTGGTTTTTCTCAGGATTTTCATTATCCGAGGACTGTAGACAAATTCTCAACTCCTGGTTTGCAAGGTTCGATGTATATATAATTTATTTAGTGCTAATTATCTACATAAACAAATTATAATATAATATAATATAATGTAATATAATATAATATAATATAATATAATATAATATAATATAATATAATATAATATAATATAATATACTATAATATAATATAATATAATATAATATAATACAATATAATATAATATAATATAATATAATATAATATAATATAATATAATATAATATAATATAATAACAGCAAAACGTTACAATTTTAATTTCATTTATTTGCTTAAAATATCTAATGCTCTCACTTGCACTCGCACGTATATATAGTACTGTCGCACTCGCACCCATGGGAAAATTTTTGTATGTCTAAATATATAATTTATTTAGTGCTAATTATCCACATAAACAAATATGATATAATATAATATTATATTATATTATATAATGGAATATAATATAATAAAATAACATTAGAACGTTACAGTTTTAATTTCATATATTTGCTTAAAATATCTAATGTCTCACTTGCACTCGCACGTATATATAGTACTGTCTCACTCGCACCCACGGGAAAATTTTAGTATGTCTAAATATATAATTTATTTAGTGCTAATTATTTACATAAACAAATATAATATAATATAAAATAATATATTATAATATAATATAATATAATATAATGTAATAAAAGTAGAACATTACAGTTTTAATTTCATTTATTTGCTTAAAACATATATTGCTCTCACTTGCACTCGCACGTATATATAGTACTGTCTCACTCGCACCCACGGGAAAATTTTAGTATGTCTAAATGTATAATTTATGTAGTGCTAATTATCTACATAAAAAATATCTTTTTAAAAATATTATCTTAATTAAAATTTTTGGTTTTTATACAAAATGTGACAAAAATAATGTACTTTTTTCTAATTGTCTGTCAATTTCTTATATTCAAAAGTACTTCTCTGTACTATTCAAAACTGTTTCATCTTACGACTTAAATCTAGAGCTATAATATCAGAAATTTCTAATCCCTAGTATGGATGGTTTGCCAATCCAGTTTATCATCCAGAGGGTAACTACCCCCAGATTATGATTGATCGCATTGGAAATAGAAGTGGAGAAGAAGGCTTCAAAACATCACGACTACCAACATTTACACCAGAAGAAATTGATTATGTAAGAGGAACTTTTGATTTTCTGGCGTTAAACAGCTATACCACAAACTATGTGCAATGGACAGAAGATTATGGTATTGGTTTTCCCAGTTTAGAGGCAGATATGAGTGTCTCAATGTCAGTAGATCCCGACTGGGAGGGCTCAACAGCTCTTTGGTTGAAAGTGGTACCATGGGGAATGAGGAAACTTCTCAATTGGGTTGATCAGAAGTATGACCATCCAGAAATTATAATTACCGAAAATGGGTACTCGGATGATGGTAGATTAGACGATACTAAAAGAATCAACTATATCACTGCAAGTTCTCATTATCACTCAATTTTCTCTCATTATGTTGTTTTAGGAGTACCTCAGCAACATTCTTCTAGCAATAACAGAAGATGGGATTAATGTTACAGGCTACACCTTATGGTCCTTAATGGACAATTTTGAGTGGAATTTAGGGTACTTGTAAGGATTTTGCAGTTGGTAAAGGAGTTTTTAATAACTTACAACTTTTAGTAATAGATTTGGAGTTTACTATACCAACTTCTCCGATCCTGACAGGCCAAGAACCATCAAAGACTCTGGAAGTTTTTACAAAAAAGTTATAGCAACTCACTGTTTGGTTGATGTTTGTGAAGAATAGAAAGTACAGCATAAATAAAAATAACAATAAAGAGTTGCTTAAAATCTTATTGTTAACAAATAATCTTGCAGAAATTTGCCAAAGCTTAGCTTTTCTTCTGCCAGCGGTAAACAGTTACAAAAAGAACCTTTTTTTATTTTTTGTTTGTTGTTTCTTGCGTTTCTCTCATTCTCTTTCTTGTCTTTTGCATAGTCTTTCCATACATTTGCTTTCTTCTTTCTTATTTTTGCATCTTAGCCTTGGTATCATCTTTCTCTCTTTTCTTTTATTCTTTGTTGTTTCTGGTTCTTTTCTCATTTTTTTTCTTGTCTTTTGTATAATCTTTCCATACATTTGCTTTCTTCTTTTTATTTTTGCATCTTTATCTTGGTGTCATCTTTCTCATTTGCCATTCTCTTTTCTTTTTTTGTTTGTTGTTTTTTGTTTTTCTCTCATTTTCTTTCTTGTCTTTGCATAGTCTTTCCATACATTTGCTTTCTTCTGTCTTATTTTTGCATCTTTACCTTGATATTATCTTTCTCTCTTTGTCATTTGCCATTCTCTTTTCTTTTTTTGTTTGTTTTTTTTTGTTTTTTTCTTATTCTCTTTTTTGTCTTTTGCATAGTCTTTCCATACTTTTGTTTTCTTCTTTCTTATTTTTGCATCTTAACTTTGGTATCATCTTTCTCTCTTTGTCATTTGCCATTCTCTTTTCTTTTGTTGTTTGTTGTTTTTTGTTTTTTTTTCATTCTTTTTCTTGTCTTTTGCATAGTCTTTCCATACACTTACTCATTTTTATTTATTTTCTTCTTTCTCATTTTTGCATCTTAATCATTTGCTGTCATCTTTTCCTCTTTGTCATTTGTCATTTTTTATTCTTGTAGCAAGTTTTATGTTTTTTTTTTGTTTTTATTGATGCTTTGTGATTATGTGTTGCGAAAAAAATTCGGAAATGTCGGTCAGATTTTGAAATGCGCACAAATGACTGGTGTCGTTTTCTGAGGGGAGAAAACGGACGTGAGATCGCAGCAAAAATTTTTTTGGTTTTGCAATATTTAAGGCTTTCTCTTATTTTTAAAGTAGATTAGGCCTGCTGGGGACACCAGTATAAAAAAACGCACCATTTAGTGTAAATCATGTCCACTAACGTGGCCCAAAAACAAATAAAAGTTTTTATTAGTTTTCCGTTGACTTTCTATTAGTTTTCTATTTTAAAAAAAAAAACACAATTAAAATTTAAAAAAGTGTTTTTTTTTTAAATTCAATTTAAAAACTGATTTGAGAAACGGTCTTTACCACTCGGCTTTTAATGCCTTTCTACATAGTTTTCTGCAAAAAAGTAAAAACGTTAAATTTGGAGAAAAAACCTTGATTTTTTTTTTTTTGATAAAAAATTTTTATTGTTTTTTCTGTAAACTTTTATGCTTAACGCCTTTTCCTTAGTAATATTTACTGCGCATCTAATTTGTAGCAAAAAAACATTAAAAATAAGGCCAAAATTAAGCTTTTCGTGGTCTCTAAAAAAAGGATTTTATTTTGAGCGTAAAATAGCTTTATTTTCTAAACTATAAAGAATTTTGAGAAACGGTCTCTACCAATCGGCTCTTAATGCCTTTCTACATGGTTTTTTGCAAAAAACTAAAAATGTCAAATTTTGAAAAAATCAAGATCTTGATTTTTTTTTTGCTAAAAATTTATTTTTGTTTTTTTTTTAAACTTTTATGTTTAACGCTTTTTTCCTTAGTAATATCTACTGCGGATCTGATTTGTAGCAAAAAAACGTTAAAAATAAAGCCAAAATTAAGCTTTTTGTAGTGTCTAAAAAAAGAATTTATTTTGAGCGTAAAATAGCTTTTTTTTCTAAACTATAGAGAATTTTGAGAAACGGTCTTTACCAATCGGCTTTTAATGCCTTTCTACATAGTTTTCTGCAAAAAACTAAAAACGTTAAATTTTGAGAAAAAACAAGACCTTTAATTTTTTATTGAGAAAAAAGTTTTTTATTGTTTTTTCTTTAAACTTTTGTGCTTGACGCTTTTCCCTTAGTAATTTCTACTGCGGATCTAATTTTCAGCAAAAAAAACATTAAAAATAAGGCCAAAATTGAGCTTTTTGTAGTTTATTAAAAAAGGAATTTATTTTGAGCGGAAATTGTTGTTTTTGTGTTTTATAGTAATGTTAAAAACAAATTTATTTTTTTCGGAGCGACATCTATCATTTAGTAGCCAAAATGCATTACTTACTCGAGTTTCAAACCAAAGTTAATGCATTCATTCTTACACTTATTTGTGCATCAGCATAAACCATAGATGGCGCTCGGTAACATTTTTAAAATAGGAATATTTTTAAAAATTACCAAATTAATTTTTTTTCTAATCTTCAATATCTTTTGCAGATCCAATTTGTAGCAAAAAATTACTAAAAATAACGCCAAAGTCTCTAAAATAAAAAATTATTTTGAGCGTAAATTGTTTGTTTCTGTGTATTATATTAAATTTACAGTAATTATAAAAAATAATTTAATTTTTATTTTAGAGCGCTACCTATCATTCAGTAGCCAAAACACATTACCTGTTTTAGTTTCAAACCAGAATTAATGCATACATTTTATACACTTATTTGTGCGTTAGCATTGACTATAGATGGCGCTAAATAACAACAATTGAAATTACAATTTTCAAACAGCAAAATTTACGATTTGCGAGGGGCGTACGATATGTAAAGTTTTCTTCCATTTTTGTTTTTGTGGCAGGAGGGACAGGATTGGGATTTTTGAATAAAATAAAAAAAAAGACAATTATATTACAATTCACAATAAGTGGCATGGAGGTAGGTCATAGAGATCCAAATTTAAGTTGGCAATAAGACCGTTGATAATAATACCCTAGTTTAGATTTTGAGTCTGTTGGTATCCTCTGCTGTCAAATGGCTTGATTTTGACGTTATGTGGGGGCAACAGTGATTTATTATTAATTTATTATCAGCAATTCATTTTTTTGGATGAACAAGTTGTACAATGAATTTGAGGACATTTTGTCATTGATAATCTGACATCGTCGGAGTCGTGTTATCTCTGCTGTGGGGCAAAACCACGTCACACGTGACGTATAACCTCAAAATAAAGTAATAATAATGGTTTCACATGTTTGGTGAGTTTTTTGCCATAATATAATACTACATTTAGATACTCAACGTCTACCGTGATACCACTTATCGAGAATTCGACTGTATATAAAAATTTCAACTTTTAAAATCAAGATACATATTGCCAACCCACTACAAAAATCCCTAAATTGATAAAATTAAAAAATAAATGCCTAAAAACGGCATAAAAAGAGCAAATTTCAACAATTAGTGTGATTTAAAAAAGTCGTGGCTTCGTCACTCGTGTTTTAAACATAAATGCGTGCTTTAAGACATGTCTTATGGAACTTGTTTTTTAATATACTAGTTTTGTATAATACAGCGTGATCAACAATAACTGTTTGAGTTGGCAATCCTACATTTCATTTTAAAATAGTACAACTGCAACCACTTGTGTTACCTGTTGTTGACAGGTAACACAATATCATTGACAGATGCCAAATAGAAAGTTAGTCGCTATGACATAACTTACTATTTTTTTATGAGCGTTATGTCAAATATTTGTCAAACAAGCGAATCCGGTTAGTGCTGCAACTAGGCAAATAAAAAAAGTGTTGCCAACTCAAACAGTCATTGTTAACCTCGCTGTAGAATCAGTCATATTTTGAAAACTATAATGAATATTAAGATAAAGTTTCATCTGCTGGCGTCCTATTAGTTCATTAGTAATTTTCGTTGAAAAATAAACATAACAATTAAGGATTTTGACAAAAAATGCCAAAAAATGAAAAGTGGCTAGCATGGAAAGCTTTTTAATAAGTGACACAAGATTATTATTATTTTATATAGTCAAAATCTGGAAGATTTAAGAAGTTACAGCACTTTAAAACCTAATGAAATTGCAAAAAATAGAGATAATTTCAACAAAAAGCACGTTATGTCACAAAACAATGACTCATTTGAACCGAAATTAAAGAAAAACATGTGGTTTTTTTGTATTTTGATAATTCAAGAATGGTTTCGATTGATGAAATTGATAGCTTTTTATAAGAAAATCCGTCATATTTTGAGAAATATAAGAAATATCAAATTGTAAAGCAAAAAACAAAAAAACATTTTAGTCTAGGTGCTAACACTAATGCAAACAATTGTGAGACTGCGCTAAACAAACAAATGTGAGAAGTATCAAGCTATTTTTTATCTATACTTCTAAGCAAATCCCAGGATAGCAATGTAAATGCATAGACTAGTCCAGGTAATGAACTAGAATTTCTGCCGTAGATATTTCACATCTCATCTGACATGTGCTATTCTTCCGAATTCAGGTAATCAGGTTCGGATTAAAAGTTGAATAAACAACACAGTGAGATTCTAAATATTTATTATTTCAAGATACATTGAAAACACAATATAATAATTTCATTCGCTTAACATGCTGCTTGAACATTAAAAATCTGAAACATTTTATAACACATTAATGAGTACATTTATAAATTTTAAAATGTTATCTGATAAAACGTAATCTCTACATCTTGCACAATATTCTACATATAATATTAAAAAACTTTATTATTAACAATAACCTCAGATAATAATTTTAAAATTAGTATTTTTTACCATCAAACCATTTTGTTTTTTTCTAAAAAAAAAAGAAACGACGAACCGTCTTCTTGCCTATATAATGTGCATTTGTGATAATATCCATTCATCATCAGACAGTATGATAAGAGGAGAACAAGAAGGTGGTTTACATTAAAACAAAATGATCTCTCATTACAGTATTAAATACGATTGTATCGCCACCTGAAACATTACATTCGCAGTGCCTAAACAAAAAGTGATATATAGGATACAAAAATACGAAACATATTTATAAAAATAGCTTAAAATAAATTTAATTAAATTATATCTGCCCATTTTCTTGTATCTTGAGGGACAGCAGCTCCGATTGTGCAGTGTTGCCTATTATAGATAGCCGTCTTATTATTATTGTCTACTCTTTCGTTTTTTGTTGGCGAATTGCTCAGACAACACTTTCTGCATTTAATAAATATTTCCTTTACGTTTTTACGCGCTTCAGCATTAGCTTGAATGGAATTTGTGCTAAGGCTTGATAGAGGCCTACATCGTAACATTTGAGCGTTGTTTAACATATGTACGCTGTTAACAATGTGTCCACTTTTTATTACATCACAGATAGTTTCATGATAAGAGATGGCAACTTTTAATCGCAAACAATCCATTAGTTTCCCAAGGAAGCCATTAGAATTGTTATTTATTTCCATTCGAGAACACGGTGGGAAACGGTAATCAATCATTCACACACATTTCTCTTCTATATAGTATTATATTAATAAAGATTTTAGTCAATATTCAACGCTTGGACTAGGATTTAATAATAGTTACAATAGCAGGCTAATTTTCGCTATTTTCAGGTACAAGATCTTAACAGCTTTTCTTATATACATACACATCATCAGCGTCCGTTTTCTGTTTGTTTTTCTTTATTTAGTCAATCAAAATTAAACGAATACGATCATCATTTTTTTGACGCTATCACAGACCTCTAACAACAGAAAACTTTCTATCCTAAGGAATACAGTGTTTTGGAATGGCAACATTTGGTTAGTTTTTAACCCATTTTCCTTTTCAGTTAAATTGGTCGTGTATTGTGAATATATAGGAACAGCACCTTTTCACTATAAAACGGTGTTATTATAAATAAATAATAATCAATATCGATGTTATGTCATCGTGATAAGAAACTAAACAGATCGTTTTTAAAAAAAATGTGATAATACTCTCCCTCTCTCTCTCTCTGTTATCATAGAAAAAACAATAACAAAAACAATTTTTAATTCTATCACACGAGCACCACAGATTAAAAAACAAAAATTTAACTAATAACGCATTGCTGGAACATTGCAGTGACGTATTCTTATCTACGATTGTTAACTTTTACCCGTGTTTTTTGGTAGTTCTTTACAAACAGGTACTAAAGTAGTATAATAAGGATGCTTTTGTTCTTGTATAATTGTTAACAATCGTTGTTTGTCCGTAAAGTATGAGTTGCTTATATCACAGATGTTTTTCTCCCTATTTCTACATTATACAACAAAACATTACGCAAAACTCAAATTTAAAATGAACGTTTTTCTGTTATCATCGCTCACATCATTGAAACCATTTTTTTTTTCTTCGATATCTTCCCAAAACACAAATTCTACAACTAACTCTATTTGTGCACAATTTCGTGACTTAAAAATTAACTAAAAGTGTTCAAACAGAAAAAAAAAATGAAAAGAATAACAATTTCTTATAGCACAACAACCAAGTCCATAAATTCGCATAAAATACGACTTTTATGTTTTTTTTTTTTTTTTTAAAGATTAATGTAACATTTTTTGTTACAAATGGTCCTTCCCTCTATGTACAAAACAATTGCAGTTGTTGAACTATATGATAATAATAATAATAATTGCATAATACTACTTCATAAAACTTTTTTTATATAGATTTTCCTTTGCTGTTAGATTTTCATTATGTTGTCGCTTACTATTCGTTTCGTTAATTAAAGGTTATTATGCTTTACTAAAGTAAATCTGCCAAGACAAACGGCAGCAAATACTCATCCGAATCGCCTGCGGTAGGATCGCGAATAACCGGATGAAGGTCTTCAGTTCTTGTTGGAGCCCATGGTCGCCTTAGGTGACTTTGAATTTCCTAAAAATAAAACAATTGAAAAACTCGTACAAACATTATCAATTTTAATTTCAGTCAATATACAGAATGTCTCAAAAAAGACGAGGTCATACAATCAAGCACTTTTTGCAATTTGCCTCCATTTTGATGCTCTAATAGACTCATTAGAGAACGATAGGTCATAGGTTTCGGTGTGGTTATCAGCCATTAAAACTTTTTTTTATGTTGGTAAAACTTAATTTGACTTTTTACCTGTCTGTCAATAATATTGTGAATTAAAATTTGAAATTGCAATTTTCGAACAACAAATTGAAGTGAACAATTAATGGAAAGTATATTTATGTGGAACATGGCATATAATGGTGCAAATAATAAGTGCACTGGTCTGAGAAGAACAGCCGATTCCAATAAAGCAAAAGTCACACTTAACCTAAAAAAGTAGGTATCTTACAATAATAATAATAATGAAAACCAAACTAATGGTTGCTATTTCACGGGTTTTGGGAGGCCTACATCTAAAGTTTTTCGTATTTTGGGGCTGACAGGATTACAATTTTTGGATAAAACAAAAGAAAAGACAAATATATATTGCCAACCCACGTCAAAAATTCCTAGATCGAGCAAATTGAAAAAAAAATGCTCAAAAACAGCATAAAAAAGGCAAATTACAAAAAATAGTATAAAAAACTCGTTTCATAAGACCTTAAAAACACCATGTCTCCACCAATAAACAAACCACAAGCTAGTCTGCGAAACTTTTTGTATGGACATTAGAGATAAAGAGCAGCGTCTCATATGCCCTTTTGATTCAAAAAGTGTCCGCAAAATAGCGTTAAATAAAGAAACCAGAATGGCGCTAGTGTAGAATAGAGTATAATCTGAAGTTAGCAGTTTCAGGTCACTGATGAGCTGAAGTTAGCTAGTCAGATAGTTAGCACCGCCATCTTTATTTAAAGCGATTCAGGGAACACCGAGTTGGCGCTCTATATCTCTAGCCTCCATACTATATTGACACTACGCCTAAGTGTCAAAAAAATTTGACATAAACTTGACAGATTTTGTAGCTTTTCGTTAACGATTTGGGTTATTTAGGCATGAAGATTTTCCAAAAAAAAACATGTTTTTGGAAAAAAAAATGCTCTTGTAAGAGAATTGTCGTTTTTAACAAGCCATTGAAAATAAAAAAAAAACAATAAAATTGACAGTTATAGCCCTTGATTCTATATTACGACATTCTTTTCGTCAATATTTAGTGTAATGTAAACCGACTAATAAACCTCGTCTTTTTTCGGAGACAGAATCTGTAGAATATGATAATTAATAAAATTATTTAAAAAAATCTTTAAAAAAATGTGTTTTTTATTTAAGAACATATAATATAATGTTCTATAGGTTTTCTAAAGTTTGTTTATTATTGGACCATTTTGCCAAAATCTATTCAATTTTAAACAAAAATAAATAATAAAAGTGAGTTGGTTGATTGGATAATTAAAATAATTCTAATTAAACCAACCATATTACGCCATTGGCTCAATTTGTGAGCTCCAGTAGTATTTGTGAGCTCCAAATCCTAATTTCAATTAGGTCCCTTTTTAGCTTTTATTTCTATAACATCATTGTGGAATTATAATTAGCAATTAAATTAACAAAAATTCAATCCTACCCCAACTTCTTAATTATGATTAATTTAAATTTGACACAAACCACTCAGACCGCCCTGAAACCATCACATGAATACAAAGATTCATGCTGAACGATCATCGATAGCGTTTTGAACAATGTTACAAGAACAAAGTACAAAAGCCAGCCTCACGCTCAGGAAACAGGACTATCACACATCATCATGGCTGTGTTAACTCTACGTTTGAATGTAGAGATTGTGAAGATATACTACAGAAATGATCCTGTGAAGTATGATCTTGCTGATGATGAGTTCCACCACGGTTTATATACTAAATAAGCCGTACATTAAGCATAAGATATATTTCGAAGCGCCATCTTTTGGACAATAGTATATTGACAACTAACCACTCAAAATAAAATAGAAAATATTCTACTTTATGAAACACATCTTCTACTGCGCACGTCTTGAAAGTGCGCCAAACTTCAAATAAGTTAATTATTACCTGCTCTTAAAATTCATATGAACAAATGGTATTCGGGTAGAGAATCCCATGACGCTTGTGACAATTAAAATATGGCTTAAAGCTCTACATATTATCGAAATTGAGTAGGTTTATGAATAAACAGAAAAGTCTTAAAATCTCAGTGTCTGACTCACATATTTATTCAAAAAAAAATTTACCATCAAATACTTCTCTTTAGGTTGTCGACACGGCTCACCACCATAAATCGACAATATATCCTCCTCTGCCATTTCCAATTTTTTAAGTTTATCGCCCCGTAATCTTACTATAGCTATTAGATTTTCTTCAGAGTATTTATAACCATATAAAATAAGTTCTTCTAGATCTTTGCACAGCCAAGATATCATTATTAAAGGATCTGGACTATCATCATAAAGCGGTTGATAGAAAGACCAACTTCTTCTACGAATACTTAAAGAATCCACCCAAATAACACTGCGAAGTGTCTTCCCATAATCGGTAGAGAGCACATCCAACAAATTCGTATTCACCTACAATCAACAAATTGATACTATAATAAAAAAAAAAATAAACTCATTATAAAAAAAAAAACTCAGGCATGTCATAACACTTATCATAACAAAAACTCAATATTAATTCAGTTGTAATCGCAAATTATTTATATATTAAACAAGGTCAGCTAACCCCCATAAAGATTTATTGCATCTTATAGCTTAGGTACAAAAACTAAGGGACAATCACGGCAATTTCCCTATCCCTCTAAGCTGCTATCTGATGCCAACCGTTTTCAATGACAAAATAAAAACCATTTTTAGATTCAAGAAAGTATTGGTACGGCGTTATCTCACGCTTGTTCAGATAATTTATAATTTCCATTATTTGCCCACTGTCAAACAAAGCTACATCTTCTGTCTGACAACAGAACTTACGTTTTCACAAAAAAACACTTTAATGTGAGTTAAAGGCATCTGTTTCCTAAATACTGTTTCCTCTATGTGTGAGATTTCTCCATAAGAATGTATAAATGATAGCCTTAATCCACATTTGGGATGTTTGCTTTTAAATTGAGCCCAAGCGGCATTGGTCGTACTTGGATGATCTTCCCGCATTCCATGTACATGTACTATCAAACGTTCCATCATTTCACAGTAATCTAATCCTTCTAGAAAACTATCAGAGAGCTGCTCGAAATCTACACTTAAAATCTGAAACATAAACATTAGAACCATTAGTCAAAAAGGTTTTAATATATAAGATCTAAAACCTAATCTCTTTTCTTCGTTCATGTTTATAAATAATAAATAACAAAAAAAATAAGATAAGAAAAGTGCGCTTTTTGTTTGGATTTAAATTAAATTAGTATAAAGGAACCAGAACCACTCAGACTGCCCTGTATCCATCACTGCTGAACGATCATCGATAGCATTTAAACTATGTCACAAAAACAAAGTCTAACGCAAGCCTCACGCTCAGGACACAGGACTGTCACTCATCATCATGGCTGTATTAACTCTACGTTTGATTGTAGAGATTGTGAAGATATACTACAGAAATGATCCTGTGAAGTATGATCTTGATGATGATGAGTTCCACCACGGCTTATATACTAAATAAGCCGTACAGTCAGCAGAAAATATATTTCTAAGCGCCATCTAAATGCACTATTATAAAATAGTATTTTGACAATCTGACATATAAAATGAGAAATCTGACACTTTACAACGCGCACTTTGTACTGCGCATGTGTTGCAAGAGTACAAAACTTCAAAAGTGACAATATTAATAGAGAAGAAACACCAAAGTAATGATAAAATTAAAGAAGAAAATAAAACGCACAAAAAATATAAAAAACAAAGACAAATAAATCTGCTGTGGCAAATGGCGCCACTTAGTATGTAAATTAGTAGTTCACTCAAGCGCCGAGAGATGTCGCTTCGGAAACTTTCTTTGTCGGCTTACCTTTAAATTCGTGAAAGGTTTTATTAAAACGCTATCAAAGTTCGGATCGAGATATTCGTTGGGATTGTCCTTAACTGAGGCTAAGCCTAATAGAGTAACCTTATCTCCTCGGTAAGCAGCCATCGTTCGTAAGTACTCGTCGAGGTAGTGAGAGAAGTTCTCAACACAGCCGATACTGAATTTCTCCAAATTGAGAATAATTTTCATTATTTTTTGTATCACATTTGTAGTATTGTATCTAGAAAATGAAATAAATATTTGTGTTTTGGGTTCATTGTATTATTTGTGTGTAATACTTAGAATTGTTGTCGTGCGTCACCAGATCGAAATGACAATGACTAGGTTCTATCAATAATTCCCTTAGAATATTATTCTCTTGCAATACGTCTAGCAGCTCTATGAAATAATCCCTGCATTCGGGCCCCAGAGTATTCACTTTAATCTTAGCCTTTTGGGCCGTTCTTCCAAAAACTGATAGGAAAAATTTCGATTTTTCGGCATTGCATGGTTCGATTCTGAAAGTGACCTCCGACCACCACCTTGAATAAAAGAATATTATTGACCTTATGCAATAAGAGAAAGTAAACAATTACTTTGGATGAAATAAGTTCCGTCTCCAATTCTTGCAGGTAACTGAGGCATTTTGTCGGTCATGTTTGCTAAGTAGGTCAAAAATTTCATGGATTACAACAGAAGGTAAAAGTGCCCACTGGGCCCCCGGATAATATTCTTCAGTTTTTGACTTTTTCGCTTTCGAGCACTCACCAAAACCAGTGGAATTATCACTATTCATATCTGGAAAAGGGGACCATTGAATTTTCATTGCACTTTCCATGCAAATCAAACACTTTAAAAATAAGTGTGATAATGGAATTTTCCAATAATTCCAATTAGACCAAATAATTAAAGATATCAGCATATTTAATAGGAATTTTGCTTAATAATAAAAAACTAGACCATTTTCTAATTTAATTATTGAAAAAAAAAAGAAAACTAACAAAAAAACAAATGAAAATCAAATGTCAACCATACAGCCAGCTTGATTGTACCATATTTAATTAAAAAAAAATAATAATAAAAAGCCTACTTACTTTACATTGATAACCTTCTTATTTTCTAATTAATAACACATAATTAAACAGTTTTAAAATTTTTTACATATGTTCCATTACAATGACAGTTATGAAGTGAATAATAAATGATTTGGTTTTTGTATATAAATTGACATAAAAAACAATAATCTGCCGTAGGTGGCAACACCGCAAATTGACAAGGACGTTTCTAATGTCAAACTTTGCAAATGCGCAGAAGCATCCTTCCTTTCTCTTCATTTGACGCAAATGACGCAATTAATTATTATGACGTGTTAAAGTATACAGACCGATCAACAATAATTAGTGCAAAAATGAAAGTTTTTTCACAATCTTCAATGAAGAAACAATTTTACTAACAAATGTGATGGAAATAACAAAAAAAAATTAAAAACAAAAGACGTATTAAGTATAATTTCGGTAGCAAATTAGAAAAATAAATAGTAAAAAAGTGAAAAAATTAAATTTCACCAATTTATGGTGAAATTTCTGTCTTTTTTTTATTTCTACTGTTTTTTCATTTGTTGGTGTTTTTCATTAATGCTTTTGATTATTTTCTTTTTTTTTGATTATTATGTTTTGTTTAGGTTTTTCTTGCATTTTTTTCTCTGTATTTCTTTTTTTTTATTTCTTTATTCTTACTTTTTAATTTTTATGCTTACTGTTTTAATTCTTTTTCTAAAGATTTTTTGTTCAATTTTTTTAGATGTTTTTTTATGCCACTAAATAAATAATTCTTATCAATCTCAAAGCAAAAAGATTGATAGGGTTGATGAAAAAGCTGAGCCATTTCAATAAAAATTTAAAAAAATAAAATATATTTATAACAAAAAAACAATTTAAAACAAAAGACATATTAAACATTATTTTATGGTAGCAATTTAGAAAAAATAGATTGGCCCAGTCGAGAAAATTTACAAAAATTCCAAGCAGCAATTTTCCTTCGAAATTTGCTGCTCAAACGGTCACTGGTAGTCTAAATTCAAAAAGTAGTGGAACCAGCTGACTTGTTGCGTCATCCGCCATCTTGAATTAAAAGGTAATTTTTTGCTTCTTGAATAATACGTTTATTATCATTTTTACACAAAAAACAGTAATTACAAAAGTTGTTTAAAATTAAGTTTCCTACAATTTTTATTCTTATCAATTTTTTTGTAGGGCTGTTTTTTACGATTTATACTCAAGAAAAGAAGGGGATGAAATCTTTTTATTGTATTATCACGTTAATTGTCAAATTTAAGAGAAAAATTGCAATAAACAAAGTTGTTTAAAATAAAATTTTCTACAATTTTTATTCCTATTAATTTTTTTGTAAGATCGATATTTTTCGATTTTTACTCGAGAAAAGGAGGGGATGAAATCTTTTTATTGTATTATCACGTTAATTGTCAAATTTAGGAGAAAAATTAAAATGAACAAAGTTGTTTAAAATAAAATTTCCTACAATTTTGATTTTTTAAATTTTTTTGTAAGATCGATATTTTTCGATTTATACCCGAGAAGAGGAGGGGATGAAATATTTTTATTGTATTATCACGTTAATTGTCAAATTTAAGAGAAAAATTCTAATAAACAAAGTTGTTTAAAATAAAATTTTCTACAATTTTTGATTTTATTAATTTTTTTGTAAGATCGATATTTTTCGATTTTTACTCGAGAAGAGGAGGGGATGAAATCTTTTTATTGTATTATCACGTTAATTGTCAAATTTAAGAGAAAAATTGTAATAAACAAAGTTGTTTAAAATAAAATTTCCTACAATTTTGATTTTCTAAATTTTTTTGTAAGATTGATATTTTTCGATTTATACCCGAGAAGAAGAGGGGATAAAATCTTATTATTGTATTATCACGTTAATTGTCAAATTTAAGAGAAAAATTGTAATAAGCAAAGTTGTTTAAAATAAAAAGTTTTACAATTTTTATTCTCATTAATTTTTCTGTAAGATCGATATTTTTCGATTTATACCCGAGAAGAAGAGGGGATGAAATCTTATTATTGTATTATCACGTTAATTGTCAAATTTAAGAGAAAAATTCTAATAAACAAAGTTGTTTAAAATAAAATTTTCTACAATTTTTGTTTTTATTAATTTTTTTGTAAGATCGATATTTTTCGATTTTTACTCGAGAAGAGGAGGGGATGAAATCTTTTTATTGTATTATCACGTTAATTGTCAAATTTAAGAGAAAAATTGTAATAAACAAAGTTGTTTAAAATAAAATTTTCTACAATTTTTATTTCTATTGATTTTTTTGTAAGATCGATATTTTTCGATTTATACCCGAGAAAAGAAAGGGATGAAATCTTTTTATTGTATTATCACGTTAATTGTCAAATTTAAGAGAAAAATTTTAATAAACAAAGTTGTTTAAAATAAAATTTTCTACAATTTTTATTTCTATTGATTTTTTGTAAGATCGATATTTTTCGATTTATACCCGAGAAAAGAAAGGGATGAAATCTTTTTATTGTATTATCACGTTAATTGTCAAATTTAAGAGAAAAATTTTAATAAGCAAAGTTGTTTAAAATAAAATTTTCTACAATTTTTATTTCTATTGATTTTTTTGTAAGATCGATATTTTTCGATTTATACCCGAGAAAAGAAAGGGATGAAATCTTTTTATTGTATTATCACGTTAATTGTCAAATTTAAGAGAAAAATTGCAATAAACAAAGTTGGTTAAAATAAAATTTCCTACAATTTTTATTTCTATTGATTTTTTTGTAAGATCGATATTTTTCGATTTATACCCGAGAAAAGAAAGGGATGAAATCTTTTTATTTTATTATCACGTTAATTGTCAAATTTAAGAGATAAATTGTAATAAACAAATTTGTTTAAAATTAAATTTACTATAATTTTTATTCTCATTAATTTTTTTGTCAGATCGATATTTTTTGATTGAAACCTGAGAAGAGTTTTTTAAGCCGTTAGAGCGGTTTTAAATAAAAAAGCACAATTATATCAAAGAAAATATATTAAAATCTTTAACAAAAACAGATTACAGCACTAAAAATCTTAAATATATCATCTGATACTGTCAACAACAGCTTTAAAAAACTAAAAAATAGTTTTTAGAGCCGTGTATGTGAAAAATATACAACAAAGTTTAAAACAACACAAAAGAATTAAAAACAATCAATTGTTATTGTTCAAAACAATTTGATTTTGTCAGGTAATTTTGACGCCGATTCAACATAAAGCCTTTTTTTTTGTCCATTAACTCACTGTTAGTACTTTGGCATATAAAGCTGCTCCTTCTGCAAAAGTTGTATCTTCAAAAACGTAGTCTTTATTAAAGATTAAAATGTTTCCAAAGTATCCAAGTAAAAGATCTTGAATTTTGGGAATTCTCGATGCGCCGCCACATAAAATTACTTTTTTCATGGCCTTTTTGCTCAAATTATGAGCATCCAGACACTCGTCAACAATTTGTACAGATTCTTGCAATAGATTTTGAGCTAACACTTCAAACTCGCTTCTGGTTATTCTTAGATTATTTACAGTTTTCCCTGGAATCTTATTCTGGAGGTTAATTGAAGTCGCAGGTAGAACCGAAAGGTCTGTCTTTGCGTCTTCACTGTCAAGTAGCAATTTTCGTACCAGATTTTTGTCAGGTTTAACGTCAAAATTGTATTCTCTCATTAAATATCCAGCTATATGATTGAAAATTATGAAATCGAAAGCTTTTCCAGATACACCAGTATTACTAGCGCTACCAACATTATTAAAACTACTTCCACTAACTTTAAAAATTCCAATTTTGAAATCACTTGCTCCAAAATCGTACACCAGAAAATGGGTGTCTTGATGAAGTGATATGTCATATCGAGTAAAATGAAAGTACGCTATAGCTGATGGCTCTTCTAGTAGCTCTAGCACACGAAACCCAACATTTTCGGCAGCACTAATAGTGGCATTGCGTTGTTCTATTGTAAAATTTGGCGGTACTGTAATTACGGCTTTAATTCTATTTATTTTTCTTAATCTACTTCCAATCGCCTCTTTCATTTTTTTGAAAATTATTTGATAGATGGAAGCCAGTGACGTGGTGATTTTCCCCCCTTCGCGATCAATGACAATTTTTAGACCATTTGCATCTTCCTCCAACGAGTATGTAAGCCACGGAATAAGGGCTTGGACTTTTTCATCTTCGTACTGCCGACCAATGAGACGTTTTGGTTCTAGAAAAAAATTCTTAATTGTAATTAAAACACTTTTAGACAAACATTATTACCGTAAACTGCAAAGCTTTTGGTATCGTTATGTTCTTCTCTTTTGGCATGCACACCCACTTCTGGATCAGGTTGGCTTCTGTATCTATAACACACATAACATGGAGTTCTGTCAAGCCCAACTTCTTCTAATGGTTGAGCAACATCGCCGGAAAAATGGGCAATTGAATAAGCAGTTGTGCCCAAATCAATTCCAACAATAACATCAGGCATGGTTGATGGTTTTTGACAAAATTGCTTTTCTTATCACAAATTTGCTTTGGGCAAGATAATACCAAAGAAACAAGATAAAAAACGTGCTCAGAATATTGATAACAACCACTTTTTGGTATCACTAATCAAAAAAGTCAATTTTTGGTATAACTGCTCTGGAGTGTTTTAAAATTCTGTAATTCTTACTAACGGTTTTGAGGCCTTGGTAGACCAGTTAGCCAAGCGATAGTACGTTGAAGACTGGCCTACGAGGCGTAGCTCAACATATAAATCGAAAAAAATCGATTTTACGAAAAAATTAATGAAAACCAAAATTTAAACAGCTTTTGTTTTTCAAGGGACAAAAAATAAGCCTTAAATTCAACATGGCGAATGACCTAAAAGTTTAATTTCTATCAATTTTTTTGTAGGATCAATATTTTTCGATTTAAACCTAAAAAAAAGAAGAGATAAAATCTTATCATTGTATTATCACGTTAATTGTCAATTTTAAGTAAAAAATTGTTATGAACAAAGTTGTTTAAAATTAAATTTTCTATAATTTTTATTCTTATTAATTTTTTTGTAGGATCAGTATTTTTTGATTTATACTCGAGAAAAAGAGGGGATAAAATCTTATTGTTGTATTATCGCAATAATTGTCAATTTTAGATAAAAAATTATAATAAACAAAGTTGTTTAAAATTAAATTTCCTACAATTTTTATTTCTATTAATTTTTTTGTAAGATCGATATTTTTCGATTTATACCCGAGAATAGGAGGGGATGAAATCTTTTTATTGTATTATCACGTTAATTGGCAATTTTAAGAAAAAAATTGTAATAAACAAAGTTGTTTAAAATAAAAAGTTTTACAATTTTTATTCCCATTAATTTTTCTGTAAGATCGATATTTTTCGATTTATACCCGAGAAGAGGTGGGGATGAAATCTTTTCATTGTATTATCACGTTAATTGTCAATTTTAAGTAAAAAATTATGATGGACAAAGTTGTTTAAAATTAAATTTTCTACAATTTTAGTTTCTATTAATTTTTTTGTAGGATCAATATTTTTCGATTTATACCAGAGAAGAGTGGGGATAAAATCTTATCATTGTATTATCACGTCAATTGTCAATTTTAAGAGAAAAATTGTAATAAACAAAGTTGTTTAGAATTAAATTTCCTACACTTTTTGTTCCTATTAATTTTTTTGTAGAATCAATATTTTTTGATTTAAGCCTGAGAAGAGTGGGAATAAAATATTATCATTGTAGTATCACGTTAATTGTCAATTTTAAGTAAAAAATTACATTCAACAAAATTGTTTAGAATTAAATTTCCTACAATTTTAAATTTAACTATTTTTTTGTAGGATCGATTTTTTTGACTTAAGCCTGAGAAGAGTGGGGATAAAATCTTATCATTGTATTATCACGTTAATTGTCAATTTTAAGTAAAAAATTCCAATTAACAAAATTGTTTAGAATTAAATTTCCTACAATTTTTATTTCTATTGATTTTTTTGTAAGATCGATATTTTTCGATTTATACCCGAAAAAAGAAAAAGATGATAATTTTGAATTTAACAATTTTTTTGTAGGATCGATTTTTTTGACTTAAGCCTGAGAAGAGTGGAGATAAAATCTTATCATTGTATTATCACGTCAATTGTCAATTGATCAATAATCAATCCACATCAAATTGACAAATATCAATCCTAGGAACAAATCAATAAGAACCAAAATTGTAGAAAATTTAATTTTAGACAACTTTTGAAAACACTACTTTCTGTGTAAAATTGAAAATAAATGCCTTTAAACCAAGATGGCGGATGACACAACTTTTTGAATTTAGACTACCCGTAACACCCCCCAACAAATTGCTGCTTAGAATTTTTGTAAATTTAAAATACTAAAAATGGACTAAAAATTGAACAAGCAAAAAAAAGAAATTGTAAGAAATTAGAAGATTTTATTTTAAAATTTGTACACGATCTGATCATATTGTAGGTATCTGTGAAAAAAAACAAAAGCAATTTCTCTTTTGTTTGTCAACTTTTTTGTACTAATTCATGTTTCGTTCTCGTTGTTCTTTTCTTTTGAGCATTCCAGCGTATAGCGCTGCTCCTTCAGCGACACTGCTGGCTTGAGACGTAAGTTTTCTTGATACGACTTTTGGTCCAAAGTATTTGTAAAAAGTTTTTCGCAATTTGGGAATTTTTGAAATGCCTCCACATAGAATTATCTTTTCGATAGAAGATAGGCTTAAATTATTGTCGTACAGACATTGATCAAGAAGAATAACAGCGTCTTCAATTAGGGGCTTAGCCAGCTTTTCAAATTTGCGTTTAGTGATTGTGTCTGCAGCTGTGTCAAGACCATTGAAGCATGGAGAACTATGCTTTAGGATCATTAAAGATTCTCTGTCAACCGAAACGTTGATCTTGGCTTCTTCACATTCAGCTAGCAGTTTTCTGGACAATTCTATATCTGATCTGGGGTCAAAATCATAAAAGACTTTTAATCTATCACACATATAGTCAAAAATCACATAATCAAAATGGCGACCAGATAACCCAGTATCACCAGAAGCGGCCACCAAATGGAATTTTTTGCCCATAACCTTAAAAACGCCGATACTAAAGTCGCCTCCTCCCATATTGTAGACGGCGAAATAATGGCCAGATCTGACCCTGTTCCTTTGAGTGAAGTACTTCAAAGCTATTGCTGCTGTCTCATCCAGCAATTCCAGAATTTCAAAATCGGCATAATCAGCTGCCATGAAAATAGCCTCTTTTTGGGCCGTTTTGAAATGTGCTGGGACCGTTATGACAGCTCTAACGCTTTCGTTTTTCCAAAACTCCATATCAACATCAGTTTTGATTTTCCTCAAAATAAAATTGTAGATTTCGTCAGGTGTTTTGGAGGCCATATCGGTTGATGTGGGGAAAAAAAATACCAGATTGTTGGAAGAATCTGGTTGGACTTCGTAGGTCAATGTTGGTAGAAAAGCCTGAACTTTTGGATCATCATATTGGCGTCCAATAAAACGCTTAGCTTCTACAAGAACAGAATCATTTTTGATGATAATATAAGTGTTTTTTAGAATGATTACCAAAACTTATGGGTTCTGGTCCTGTGGAACCGTTCCACTTTTCGGCGTCTAACCCAACAAGTATTCTGGTCTCGAGGAACAGCAACATACATGGATTTCTGACAGACTTGGCCTCATCATCTAATTGCTCAACAGCGCCTCGATAATACATTGCAAAGGAATAATTACTGGTTCCTATATCAATTCCCATGAAAACTTCTTTTCCTTTGTAAGCCATTTTGGTGGAACCATAAGCACGTTGCAAATACCACAAGTTGTCTTAATCAGGCCCCCCATGCCAAATGTCAAAAAAATTATCAGATGATAGCACATTGATAAGAGAAAAAAATCACATTTAAGATAATGTGACAATAAAGGAAATGTTTTTAGAAAACAATTTTACTCAAAAATACAGCTAAAGTTTCATTAATTGTTTTTTATACTTTTTTTATTTACTATCTTGTCTAATTTTGTTTTTTTTTTATTACGTCTGTTTTTTTCTACCACTTTTTCTTGTTCTTTTATCATGTGCTGTAATGTTTCTCATCTTATCTATTTACTTCTATGTTCTGTTTTTTATCTTTCTCTCTTTTTTATTTGTTTACGTATAGTCCAGTCAAAGTAGCTCAAAACCGGGCTGGAATTGCCAAAAATTCCAAACAGCAATTTTAGAGCTTTAGTAGTCTAAATTCAAAAAATAGTAGTACCAGACTTGTTGCGTCATCCGCCATCTTGAATTAAAGGGTTATCTTTTGATTCTTGAATAACTCGTTCATTATCATTTTTACACAAAAAATGGTTATTACAAAAGCTGTTTAAAATATAATTTCCTACAATTTTGATTTTCATAATTTTTTTGCAAGATCGATATTTTTCGATTTATACCTTAGTAAATAGGGGATGAAATCTTACCATTGTATTATCACGTTAATTGTTAATTTTAAGAAAAAAATAGTAAGAAACAAAGTTGTTTAAAATTAAATTTCCTATAATTTTGATTTCTATTAATTTTTTGTAAGATCGATATTTTTCGATTTATACTTTAGAAAAAGAAGGGCTAAAACCTTTTCATTGTATTATGACGTTAAATGTCAATTTTATAAAAAAAATGTCATGAACCAAGTTGTTTAGAAATAAATTTCCTACAATTTTGATTTCGATTAATTTTTTGTAAGATCGATATTTTTCGATTTATACTTTAGAAAAAGAAGAGCTAAAACCTTTTCATTGTATTATGACGTTAAATGTCAATTTTATGAAAAAAATGTAATAAACAAAGTTGCTTAAAATTAAATTTCCTACAATTTTGATTTTTATTAATTTTTTGCAAGATCGATATTTTTTGATTTACACTTTAGAAAAAGAGGGGTTAAGACTTTTTCGTTGTATTATCACGTTAAATGTCAATTTTATGAAAAAAATGTAATAAACAAAGTTGTTTAAAATTAAATTTCCTACAATTTTGATTTTTATTAATTTTTTGCAAGATCGATATTTTTCGATTTATACTTTAGAAAAAGAGGGGTTAAGACTTTTTCATTGTATTATCACGTTAAATGTCATTTTTATGAAAAAAATGTAATAAACAAAGTTGTTTATAATTGAATTTCCTACAATTTTGATTTCCATTAATTTTTGGCAAGATCGATATTTTTCGATTTATACTTTAGAAAAAGAGGGGTTAAGACTTTTTCATTGTATTATCACGTTAAATGTCATTTTTATGAAAAAAATGTAATAAACAAAGTTGTTTATAATTAAATTTCCTACAATTTTGATTCTGATTAATTTTTTGTAGGATCGATATTTTTTTGATTTATACTTAAGAAGAGAGGGGGTAAAATCTTATTATTGTATTATCACGTTAATTATCAATTTTAAGAATAAAATTGTAATAAACAAAGTTGTTTAGAAATAAATTTCCTATAATTTTGATCCCTATTAATTTTTTGTAGGATCGATATTTTTTCGATTTATACCTGAGAAGAGTGAGGATAAAATCTTATTATTGTATTATCACGTTTATTATTGATCTTGTACTATTATTTTGTTTTCTATTTGTTGTTTTTTATTGATTGTTGCTATAAATTTGATTTGTTGAAAATGTTCAACACAACAAAATAAAAAAAATCAATTTTAGGGAAAAATTAACTCCAACCAAAATTATAGGAAATTTGATTCTAAACAGCTTTTCTGATAACTATTTTTTGTGTAAAATTGATAATAAGCGAGTTAATCAAGAAACAAAAAAGAACTCTTTAATTCAAGATGGCGGATGACGCAACAAGTCTGGTATCACTTCTTTTTGAATTTAAACTACCAGTCACTCTAGATGTTTTTTGTCTATTACAAAAGACTTGTTTCTTTCATATCCTGAGAGGGAAAGAAAGACGTAGCAATTGAAAAAAGAAGAAATAAATTTAGTTTAAAAAAAAAATGAGAAAAAATGCGTAAAGTGTAGAATAGAAAACAGAAAAAAAATATGAGCAAATAAAGCCAACATAATAAAAAACAACGAAATAGATGAAAATAAACCAAAACGAGAAAGAAAGATTAAACAAAATAGAGATTGAGACAGAAAGTGACAAAAAAATAAAGTAGAGAATAATAATAATAATGGTATAACATGACGAGAAATAAAACAAGAAAAAAACATATTATAAATAAAAAAAGTTTGGTACTGTAGCGATTGAAAGAGAAGAGTAAACTAAGTGTACAAAAAAAATGTGAGGTGTCTTAGGACGCGTGGCAGTTGTGGAACATCGAAATTATTTTTGTAAAAAGTTCAGCGATGCTAATTTAACTGTCAATATAATATCAGTGTCAATAAATTGTTTATGTTTACATAGCTTCACACAAGCACAGGAATCTCTAAAAAGCCGCCAAACGAAACAGAATTTGCACGCTGTTGAGGTAAAATCTGGTTTGACAAACGAAAATGGGGTTAGGATAAATTGATAAGTCCTGCTGTTCCATAAAATTGTGTTGTGTAAACGGGACATTGCTCTAACCAATAGAAAGGGAGTGTTTTCGTCTTGCCAAAAACCGAAGCATATAGTATAGTAAAATATTATTAAAAAAAAATTGTGTTCACTTGTTAGGACTATTTTTAACAATTAAAACAGCTTCAATTTTGAAAATACTACTTTTTGTAATTGATTTTTTAACATATTTAAGTCAGAACTGTCATATGTCATCATATCATGGCCTACCTGATAGAAAAACTTTATGATCGCACGGTATAATTCTTAAATAAGTAAAATCAAACAATAATGAACATATTTTTAATAAAATTTTAAAATAATTAATAGTTTTTGATGCTCATAAAGTCAAAAGTTTTGTGACGTCACATCCCAAAATGTGTAATGCTCCGAAAAAAGTCTCTATTGAAGATTTTGTCAAAAAAGTAAAATTAGGTAAATGGCATTTGATAAAATTTAAATAAGAATTTACATTTTTTATGATAAAAAAAGTTGAAATAAAAAAATTTAAATTTGTATAAAAAACAATTGAATGTCGATGACCGCATACTATTCTAGTCCCAGCGGAATAACGTTATATTAAAAAAAAATGTGAGCCATCTTAGGACCCGTGGCAGTTGTGAAACATCGAAATTATTTTGTAAGTTGCAATCAAAAAGTTCTTGAAATAATGAGCGATTCCATTTTAACTGTCAATATAGTATCAATGTCAATTAAATTGTTTATGTTTACATAACTTCACACAAGCACAGGAATCTCCTAAAATTCTCCAAACGAAACAGAATTAGCACGTTGTTAAGATTGACAGACAAAAATGAGGTTAGGATAAATTGAGAAGTCCTGCTGTTTCATAAAATTGTGTTGTGTAAACGGGACATTGCTTTAGCCAAGTGGTATAAATGCGATTCCGAGAATTTTTAACAATTAAAACAATTTAAATATTGAAAATACTACTTTTTGTAATTTATTTTTTGACATACATATTTAAGTAAGAACTGTCATATGTCATCATATCATGGCCTACCTGATAGAAAAACTTTATGATCGCACGGTATAATTCTTAAATATGTAAAATCAAACCATAAAGAACATATTTTTAATAAAATTTTAAAATAATTAATAGTTTTTGATGCTCATAAAGTCAAAGGTTTCGTGACGTCAATCGGTTTTCCCCATCCCAAAATGTGGAATGCTCCGAATGAAGATTTTGTCGAAAAAGTAAAGTTAAGTAAATGACATTTGATAAAGAATTTACATTTTTTATGATAAAAAGAGTTGAAATAAAAAAAATTGAAGTTTGGATAAAAAACAATTGAATGTCGATGACCGCATACTATTCTAGTCCCAGCGGAATAACGTTATATGGCCGTGCTTGAAATTCTGCTTTTCTTATCTCGTATTATTCGGATTTTTATGAAATTTTTTTGTAGAAAAATAAAAAAATGTTTAGGTACCCTTTCGGTGCCTATTCTATAGCCATGGATTTATTGTTGCCTTTACTTTTGACGAAACTGTACTCTCCTCTCGACCCTCTCGGCAACTTTCCCAGATTTACTGAATTACAGCAGACCTGCGAGCGCGCTTTTCTACCTTCTATTCTCGGAATAATGGTATGTTTTAGTCTAAACCGTTTTGTGGTTTATTACTATAATAAAAAAAAATAGGTTATAAACCCCAATTAGAATAGATCCTTAAATCTATTCTAAAATCGCCAAAGAATATAATTAAATATATTTGTCATTTGCACATTGTGCTTAGTGTAGATTAAGTCTATTTATAGAAAAAAAATTGAGGTGGCTGTGCTGTTTCACCGGTATTCTTGTATTCGCCATTGCGCTATTGATTTCTCATTCATTAGCATTTTGTAACAACCCGATACGTTTGAAGTGGCTAAGCTTTTCACAATGTTTGTTAATAAAGCGTAAAGTTGCAATTGTTAATAATAAAAAAAAAAACAAAATAGGAATGATATTTTTTTTGAAGTTTGCAACAATGAATAAAAACAAATGAAGATCGAATTGTTTTTAGAAATAATTGATTCTACGTCAATTAACAAAATGCTATCGGGGCAAGATGGGAAAGCATCAGCAGAAACTATCTTTTTTTATTTAATTCTCGTTGATGTGTTTCGAGTGAGAAAGACATAGATATTTAACCGTTTGTTTCAACTATTAAAAGTTTACTTCTAAACGTCATCTTCAACGGCCGAGACAGAGATGCAAATACAGCAGACGTTGTGACTCGAATGACGTGTCGCATGAATAAAAAGTGAGTGATACGAGCAACGATCTACGTTATTGGCGAAATTGAAGAAACAGGAAAAGAAAGATAGTTGTGTGTTTGTTCGTTTTATCATCGCCGCAATGTAGACACAACACAAGGCCACGCCATATTGAATTGAATCAGTCGTCTGTTAATTTCGGTCTAGAGTAAAGTGAGGTCCCGGTCGGTCAAGAATTTCCCGAAATTGTTTTTGTTTTGGGGGGTGGATTTTGAGTGGCGGTTCGTTGCACTTTTGCGAAAATGTTGATTGGGGTGGTGGTGTGTGAGTGTGCAACGAGTGAAGGAGTGTTTATCCCAAAAGAGTGTGTGTAGAGGAAGATAATCGATTTGTCAACGCGAGTGGTTTAGATTACGATTTTCGGTGTGCACTAATAATTGAGTTCAAGGTGGGTGCTGCGTACGTTGCCTTTCATTTGCTGTTGTCATGTTTCTTCGGCGCTAATAAACGAACAAATTTTAGACAATTTGGAGGTTAGGGGCTTTTGCCGACTTCCTTCCAAGGGGGTTATCTCTACAAGAAAATGGATGTTGATGAAGCCGTCGTCGATCTGAGTGTTAGGTATAATATACAATCATACTATTTTATTTCTCTATTATTACCCTTCTTTTTCAATTCAAATTAATAATAATCTAATATTAAAATAATACACATCAGTCAATGATCTAGAAAACACATACGTTACTACTTCATCATTAAAAATTCAAAAGCCCACAAACTCCTTCACTTTCAATTTTCATTATTATTCAAAACAATTAATTATTAATTAAATTACTATTACTTTTTACATCGAAAACACAATTAGAAAGGTTTCTTCCAAGCCCATCATACGATACCGGAAATAGTAATTAATTAGTGTCAAATTTTGGTCATGTTGGCATCAATTCTCACTACCTTTTTACCCCAATTTAATAAATTATTATTGAAATTTTACTCAAACGACGCCAAAACTTTCAATTTTAGTAATTTTTTTTCCCAATCTGTATGATGAGGTCATTATATAATATTCTATTACCTCCTTTACCTAGCAACGGTATGATTTCAGTTCTCTTATCAAGTAGCCTGGCTTGCTTGATCGTTTTGTTTGTCAATGCATCATGTCTTTGATTGTTTCATTTGTTTCGCGTCATTGTTAAAATACAGACTGATCATTTAAATTTTTTTAATTAGGTCAGTCTATTATTTTTTGAGTCGAATTTTGTATTTAGAGGTCAACAACCTTTTTCAAGTAGTGGGATATTTAAAAAAAAAAAATTGAACGTATACGACACTAATCATTTTGTTGTAATATTTGATAATAAAGATAAAGAGCTTCAATAATAGAAATAATAATAAAAAATTTGTAACCATAATAAAATTAATAGCTCGTATTTGAGTGAGATATACAGGGTGTGTCACACTATGTATAGTAGTCCAAATGGAATAACGTTAAATATTGCAAAAGCTTATAGCCCAAAAATGGACACCTATTCAAAAACACTATAAAATTTTAGCTTTCATTTTTCAGAACAAAAGCCACAGGTTGAGAGATTAGATATATTGGCCAGTAAAATAAGAAAAGCAGAATTTTAAGCATCTTTTTTCATTGGACTTTTTTCATCGGCATTCAATTGTTTTTGACTTTTGTTTTTATAAAAAATGTATTTAAATTCTTATTTAAATTTTATCAAATGCATTTTACTTTTTAGAATTGTGCATTTTCAATTTAAGTGGAAACCTTTTTAGGCGCGTTGCGACACTTTTGGAATGGAAAAAAACCGATTAACGTCACGCTCATAACCTTATTTAAAAAAAATGTATTATTTTATTAAATATGGCCATTATTATATAATTTTACTTGTTTTTTTTTTGTGTGATGAGGACATTAGGTATTATTATTATTATTATAGAAAAAAAAGCTTTCCGGAACAATAACCGGAATTGCTGAGAAAAATTTATTAGGTTTCCATCCCGGAAAAAAAGTTGGCCAAAAAGAATTTTTTTTTAAATTAAATTTATTTTGCAGATAAAATCAAAAACTAAAAATTTTTGCTAATTTTTTCAATTAGGTTTGGTAATTTTTTTAGATTTTTTTGGCTAGACATTTCAATTTTTGGAAAATTGAAATTTCAAAAACTGTCTAAAAAATCGAAAAAAAATCATAGAGCTTAATTGAAGCATACTGAGTAAGAGTGGTTTGATAAAAAAAATCTAAAAAAATTATTAAAAAAGTTAGATTAAAATTTCTATATTAAAATATGAGCCAACACATAAAGTGAAACAAAAAGTTGAAAAAAAAATAACCACTGCAGATTGGGATTCCTTATTTTATTAGCGTTCCGGACCAATGACCAAAATTGTCAAAAAAAAATTTATTAGTTTTGATACCGGAAAAAACATTGATCAAAAAAAAAAAATTTTTTTTAATAAAAATTTGTTTTTCAGCTAAAACTAAAAATCTTAGCAGCCAACCATTATTCCATTTGAATTCAGAAATTTTCAATCAAGCTGAGGTAATTTTTGTAGAATTTTATGAAGAAAAAAATTTTTGTCTAAAAAAATTTCCATTCCAACAAGGAAAAATTTTCAGAAAATTGAATTTTTAAAAAAATGTCTAAAAAAATTAGACAGCTTAATTGAAGCATACTAAATAAGATTCGTTTGATAAAAAAAAATCTAAAAAAATTATTAAAAAAGTTGGACTAAAATTTCTATATTAAATTATGAGCCAACACATAAATTGAAACAAAAAGTTGAAAAAAAAATAACCACTACAAATTTGGATTTCTTATTTTATTAGCTTTCCGGACCAATAACCGGAATTGTCAAAAAAAAATGTATTAGCTTTAATACCGGAAAAAAAGTTGATCAAAAAAAAAAAATTTTTAAATAAAAATTTATTTTTCGTTTAAAACTAAAACTAAAAATCTTAGCAACCAACCATTATTCCATTTGAATTCAGAAATTTTCAATCAAGCTGAGGTAATTTTTGTAGAATTTTATGAAGAAAAAAATTTTTGTCTAAAAAAATTTCCATTTCAACATGAAAAATTTTCCGAAAATTGAATTCTTAAAAAAATGTCTAAAAAATTTAGACGGCTTAATTGAAGCATACTAAATAAGATTTGTTTGATAAAAAAAAATCTAAAAAAATTATTAAAAAAGTTGGACTAAAATTTCTATATTAAATTATGAGCCAACACATAGATTGAAACAAAAAGTTGAAAAAAAAATAACCACTACAAATTTGGATTTCTTATTTTATTAGCTTTTCGGACCAATAACCGAAATTGTCAAAAAAAAAATTTATTAGCTTTGATACCGGAAAAAAAGTTGATCAAAAAAAAAATTTTTTTTTAATAAAAATTTATTTTTCGGTTAAAACTAAAACTAAAAATCTTAGCAGCCAACCATTATTCCATTTGAATTCAGAAATTTTCAATCAAGCTGAGGTAATTTTTGTAGAATTTTATAAAGAAAAAAATTTTTGTCTAAAAAAATTTCCATTTCAACATGAAAAATTTTCCGAAAATTGAATTTTTAAAAAAATGTCTAAAAAAATTAGACAGCTTAATTGAAGCATACTAAATAAGATTTGTTTGATGAAAAAAAATCTAAAAAAATTATTAAAAGAGTTGGACAAAAATTTCTATATTAAATTATGAGCCAACACATAAATTGAAACAAAAAGTTGAAAAAAAAATAACCACTACAAATTTGGATTTCTTATTTTATTAGCTTTCCGGACCAATAACCGGAATTGTCAAAAAAAATGTATTACTTTCGATACCGGAAAAAAAGTCGATAAAAAAAAAAATTTTAAATAAAAATTTATTTTTTAGGTAAAACTAAAAATCTTAGCAGCCAACCATTATTCCATTTGAATTCAGAAATTTTCGATCGAGCTTAGGTAATTTTTGTAGAATTATATGAAGAAAAAAATTTTCCGAAAATTGAATTCTTAAAAAAATGTCTAAAAAATTTAGACGGCTTAATTGAAGCATACTAAATAAGATTTGTTTGATAAAAAAAAATCTAAAAAAATTATTAAAAAAGTTGGACTAAAATTTCTATATTAAATTATGAGCCAACACATGAATTGAAACAAAAAGTTGAAAAAAAAATAACCACTACAAATTTGGAATTCTTATTTTATTAGCTTTCCGGACCAATAATCGGGATTGTCAAAAAAAAAATGTATTAGCTTTAATACCGGAAAAAAAGTTGATCAAAAAAAAAATTTTTTAATAAAAATTTATTTTTCAGTTAAAACTAAAACTAAAAATCTTAGCAGCCAACCATTATTCCATTTGAATTCAGAAATTTTCAATCAAGCTGAGGTAATTTTTGTAGAATTTTATGAAGAAAAAAATTTTTGTCTTAAAAGATTTCCATTCCAACATGGAAAAATTTTTCGAAAATTGAATTTTTAAAAAAATGTCTAAAAAATTTAGACAGCTTAATTGAAGCATACTAAACAAGATTTGTTTGATAAAAAAAATCTAAAAAAATTATTAAAAAAGTTGGACTAAAATTTCTATACTTCAGTGCAGCTATGAACGAGCACATAGGGTGAAACAAAAAGTTGAAAAAAAAACCACTGCAGATTGGGATTCCTTATTTCATTAGTTTTCCGGACCAATAACCGGAAATGTCGAAAAAAATTTATTAGTTTTTATACCGGAAAAAAAATGCATAAAAAAATTTTTTTAAAATGAAATTTAATAAAACTAAAAACGGCGCAGATTTGGATTTCTTATTTAATTAGTTTTTCGGGTCAATAATCGAAAATGCTGAGAAAAATTTCTTAGCTTCTCTACCAGAGAAAAAGTTGTTCAAAAATGAAAATTTATTTTTCAGATATAACAAAAACTACAAATCCTAGCAACCAACCAACATTCGATTTGATTTCAGAAAGCCTCAATTAAGCTTAGGTAATTTTTTTAGATTTAAAAAAAAAAAAAAGTTTTTTAGCTAAAACTATTTTTTTGTAAAAATTGAATTTTGTTAAAAGTTGTCTGAAAAATTTAAAAAAATTCATAGAGCTTAATAGAAGCATACCGAATAAGATTTGTTTAATAAAAAAACATGGCTGAGAAAAATTTATGCTACTGGAAAAAAAGTTGATCAAATAAAACATACTTTAACAAAAAAATAATTTGAAAAAAACGTTTTACATTAATAAATGAGATTTTAACTAGAAAAATGCTATAATTGTAGCTTTTTTTGAAAAAATCTATCATTTGTGGCCATAGTAATAAACATTCTTACTTAAATAAAAAATATGTTTGGTAAACATATTTTATTATTGTTTTGTTTATGAACTGCTTTATATTTTAAACACAAACAATTTATTGTTAACACAGTTTTAAAATTGTTTTTTCATAATAGTGGATTTAAATTTCATGGTTTTGTAAATGTTTTAATTAATTTAATAACTTCAAGGTTCGACTCTTCATACATATTTTTTATAATTTGCGTAACAATGACCTTATAATATTTTGGCAGTTTTTTTTTTTATTATTATTCAAATTACTTGATTTTATTATAATACAATAATTATTATATTTTTGAACAGGATAAAACAGAAATCAGCTTTGGAACTTGAAATCTTTGATTCTTGAGCGAGGCTTGACAAAATTACTTTGAATTTTTTTTTTTTTATTTAAATAAACAGGCGGTTAAAGTTATCCAAATATGAGAATGTTTGGTCACCGGTATACAATACCGACTAAAAACCAACAGATCTCGCCAGAGAGTCATTTGTCTTGGACCATAGAAAATGTTTTGTATGTATTTCGAGTGTAAAGAGCCATTTTGGTATGCGGTTGCTTTTTCGTACCTCGCTGATGCTCGGCACGAAATCCGCGCTGTCTTTACACACTAAATACATAAATAACTATTATAATCAATACAATGTCAAAATAAATAACTTTCTACATTATCAACTAATATTAATAGTGTCTTGGAGAAAAGTAAAAATAGTAAGTAAAAATGGAACCCTTTTAGCCTCTTCCTGTGCCCGACAGTCGTTTTTTTGGGTCATTCTGTAAAATATAATTATTATAAATTTGTTTATCTATTAAATGCAATGTTGACTGTTGTTATCAATTTTTTTCCTTATCAAGTTTTTTGTTTTATTCGTTTGTTTCTTTACTAATTTGCATAAGCCAACTTTCTAGACAAATGACTAATGACTTATAATAATTATAATGTCAAAGTATCAATAATGAGGCATTGTTTATAAATTAGCAATAATTATGTACTGTTTAGTTTATTAACCAAAAAAAAAAAAATAATAATGATTTGTTGCAAAATTGCACAAATTCTCTATTATTTGTACGAAATGTGTTAATTTTTGTTTCAAGGTTTTATTTAATCTTTTATTATGGTTTTAATAACAGCCATATTTTTAACTTTTTTTTTGCATGTAAAAATTGTGATATTAATAAATAATTTGTTTGAGATTTGGTGTTGTTTTTCTTTTTTCGCGAAAATATTTATATTTGTTTTATAAGGGTTCATTTAATATCCCTTATAAAACGTGTTCTTTAGGCTGTTTTCTACGAATTTGTGTCTTATTTTTCACATTTATATATATAAAAAAAATTGAGTAGTTTTATTGCTAACGGTTGGCATCAGCCATAAGCCATTTGGTTTAAAATTCAATTTAAATCTTTTGTTTGTTAGTTTTTAACAAGAAATTAGTATAATAGGCAGGAGTAGTATTTAGGCTCCTCTCCCAAAATGCGGAAAGTAGCCAAGACAACGCTTAAAAATTGATTATGTGATAAATCCGAAATAGCCTACAGAAAACAATTTCAGATTTTAATAAATCTAATTGCCAATTAGACGCTTTAAAACACATTAGACAATATTATCAACAATTATAAAAATTTGAGCGGGGCTTCCTTAACAAACCAAGTGGTCTTGAAGCCACTTTGAACCATTGAATCACTTTTCGAAATACTCTTAGTTTAAAATGATAATTTACTTTCTCTTAAAGATGAAACAGTTTTAATCTAGAAGTAAAAATGACATTGACATTTGACGTAATGATTTTTGTTTTTTTTTTTTTGATATCATAAGGGTTTTTTAGAAGGTCTGCAATGTTTTTTACTCTACACTGATTTAGCAAGCCAATTTAAAGCACTGGATGCATTATTATTTTATTCTGAGGTAAGAATTCGTCAACTGTTGTAATTATGATGAAAATAATTAATATCATATTGGCTAAAAAAAATATTATTGGATAATTTAATCTTTCGTAACTTGCGGTAATTACTTAACTATGATTTAATAATTTTTCGAATTTAATTTTATATTTTTATAATTTTCTGAATAGAAAGTGTAATAGGTTATCTAATGAGATCATGACTGACTTGTTCAACCTTTCACTCTTTAAAATTGATTATAGCTTTATTGTTGGATAAGTGCGCGAAATTTTCTTCACTTTAATGAAGGAAGGAATGTTAAATATCTAAGGTTCAAGACACAAGTGGGCCAAGTCAAGTAAAACGCGATATCAACGTTTTGATTGGTTCAATTTGCATAGGTAAAAATAAACTTGAAGTTTTATTATTAGCCACGTATTATGTATAGAGTGATCAAAAAGAAAGCAAAGTCAAGAGGGCGCTGCTTTATCATTTGTTTTAGTTTGAGTTACACGGATCAACTTACTCTGTAGTAATAGTTGTTTAGGAAAAGTATTGAAAAGATGTTTTTAAGGTTAACAACAGCTAACCGTTGCCTTAAACTTGACGTTTCTTTCACATTTCAGCGATAATATAATTTGAATGTAATGTGAATATTATAGCTATATGGAATTATTATTATTATTATTATTACTAATCTGATTTTTTCGTAAATAAAGCTTGAAGATTAACAGGGGCTATTGCAGATGTGTTATATTTCCTACATTTTTAAACATACAAACACTTATAGCCAGACAAAAGTCATCTTCTTTGAAAAAAAAGTCTCGCGAATGGGTGGGAATCGAACTCACGACCCCTCAGATAGACCAGTTTCAAACGCACTATCTTTAGCCACGCGACCTCTAGTTGATTCCGGATATTGTCATAAAGAAAGCTTTACAGCATTTTAGACAAAAATCTAGTTTATCTTACTACTTTTTGACTCAGAGTTGGCTAGGAGATCTAAATATCTAAAAGATAGACAATTTGCGATAAGTTTTATATAGGTCAAAGGCTTAGTAATTGTAAAAATGAAAAATGACGTGACCATGAATGTAGTTTAAAAAATAAACATTTTGGCAAAAACTTGTGTCTCATGATTCCAAGTACAATAATAAAATATTTATATAGAATAAGTAAACAAAAATTAATTATTTCCGTTTTATTAGTTATTTTGTGATTCTGTTTATAATTAAATAGAATTATTGGATGAAAACACTAGAATATGCAAAGTTGTAATACCGTGAGAAATTCATCAATTGTTTTGGTTTGAAAGTATGCCAGAAATAGATGTAGACCATTAATTACGAGTAAAAATTATGTTCCTTGTTTATACTAACAGATTTTATAATAGAGTTACTATTAAACTACAGCGTGGTCAACAATGATTGTTTGAGTTGGCAATCCTACATTTCATTTTAAAATGGTACAACTGACACACTTTTGACACTGACAACATGATTGACAGATGCTAATTAAAAAGTTAGTTGGTGTGACATAACCTACAATTTTTTTTATGAGTCAAACAAACGTATGCGCCGGTTACAGTGTTGCAACTAGGCAAATAAAAAAAGTGTTGCCAACTCAAACAGTCATTGTTGATCACGTTGTATAACAAGCATTCAAAAGTGTTTGTCAATGAAGTATAGCGAGCTGGCAGCGGCTCTGAATGCCTGGCAATAAGGCAATAAATGAGAAATGTATTCAAACAACTGTGTTATTTGTTATGTATAACAGCTGATTTGAATCTTAATTGCTAAGTCTTACTGATGAGTGGTGAAAAGCACGAAACAAATCTTTCTTTTCAATGAATTTGCTCTGACATTATTACTTATTTGAATTTTTTTTTCTAATATTTTAGTTCAAACCGACCTGCTTCACCAATACATCACTTGCAACAGCCTTTTTATCATCCTATGGGTATTCTTTCGACAAATAGTGCTCAGTCTATGGTATATCCAAGAAGAGTACTACGTCCACGAACTGAGCCTAGAAGTTACGTAGAGTCACCTGATGTAATAATTAATGGGAATTTAATAGAAAAGCCAAAAACAAACGGAAACGTTGATTATAGCAGTGATTCTAGTGAAGGCGAGATGCCACCGTTGGTACCGATTAAGGAGTTAAGTCCTTCGGAACTTAAACAAAGGTAAATCAATTTACCAATAGTAGTCATTTGAAAAGCTTAAAATAAGCTTAATACAGCTCTCTACATGACATTTGATTTTTGTATGGCTTTTTAAAATACATGTTGTATGTATAGAAAAAAAATCTATATCGATAGCTAATTTCAGTATTTTATTAAATTTTTTAGAGACCGAGGTTTAAGAAGATTGCGTGAAGATTTGCGTGCCGAAGAAATGAAGCTAGTGCTTTTAAAAAAACTTAAACAATCGCAACAATTAAAAGAAAATGTGGCAGTGTTACCTCCTAGTATACCACCGTCCGCTTTACCACCGACTGGTCTTCCAAGCGGCTTAAGTATTACGCCAACAACTGTCAAAGTGTCGACTAACAAAAGCCAAACACCCCAAAATGTCCATTCTCGTCATCCAAATTCTCATAAAAATGGACAAGGCAGTTTGCCATCATTACTTCGTGGTGTAAGTTTGCGATTATTTTACTTGGAAGCATTACGATTTCTCTTAGATGGGGACGGCACATTGACTCATTGGCGTTCTAACAGTATTCGAATTCTACTTAACGAATCAATCAATGTTAGATATGTTTTACTTTTATTGGGGATTATCAGTCATATTATATAATTCATTTTAGTTTAGGTAGGTTTAACAATGTCTAAGGGTGGTATTCTTGAGCATACGAGATAGAATAAATAATGATGAAATTCTTTCGTATGGGATTATATTCCGAATAGCATTTGGGACACAAATAAAAAAATTAAATTCTATTATTTAATTATTTTGTTTTCTAACATATTTTTTCTGATATTTTAATAAATTACCATAGGTGTGTACATTATAATAGGTTTCAGTGCTCTAGTTTGACATTGATTCGTACAAAAACAGTGTACTAGTTTATTTTTGTGATAAGCTGTGTTGATATCTTGTGGTGTTGATAAGCGTCGTTTTTAAGTAGTCTGACATTTTTACATAACATATTTTATTCGTTTATCGTTGTGTTGAAATGGACAAAAAAAAAGTTTGCAATTTTTTGCTTCTTTTTTTTTTGTTATTAATCAGCTTCTTATCTATTTAGATTATTGTTTTATATAACAGACGTATCTGTGCACTTTCAAATGCTTAAGAAATATTTGAAAAAAATTAATTATAAGCAAGCGGTGTTAAGAGTTTATCAAATTCATTTGTTTTTCTGGAATGGTTCAACTTTTGTTTTTGATTTTTGCAGTTGAATGATGAGTGGTCGAATCAGTCGATATGTAACCACATTACTGCTGTATCATTGTTTTATTTTTTGTTTCATGGGAATATGCCGTTGTTTTTTTTATATTTCTAACATGGCCCATGTTAAGTTTTAAAACGGCAATGTCAGTTATATAATTGAAATGTTTCGAGCGCAAGTAATTTCTTAATTAGTATAGAATTAATAAAAGTTGACATAAAATGCTAAAATAGAATTTTAGGTTGCTTTACTCGATCGTGACGTCATCTCTTTCATAGTTGTGACGTCAAACGTAGTTTTTTTTTATGTTGTAAGAATTTGAAATTTTTTTACAGCAACCACCTCCTGCTCGTTCTAGCCTACATGCTTCCCCATTATCAGGTTCACCGTTAAGTAATCGTGCTGCAAATTTATCGGTACCGCAACCACCCCAAAGAAATCAAATGGGACGAACGTCGTCGGGTTTTCCACCAGGTGTAAAGGATCTTTCACCTTCTGTAACAATTACACCTGCACCTCCACAACAATCAAAGGTTTGTGTTGTTTGATATAATGTTTAGTATTTTATAGTTTATTTGTTAAATCAATTTTTGTTGATTTAATGCTGACACACAGACTGCTAGTGGATTAGATAATAAAGGATTGGGCATTAGTTCTAACGCACAAATTACAACTTTAAATGAACAGGTGAAATAAATTTATATATTTTTATATAAATTTACATAATAGAAAAATTAATGTGTTTGTTTACGATTGAAATGTTATTTTTTGTTATTATTATTATTCAGGATCGTCCTAGAGACGATGGACAAACACCAGCTCAAAGGCAAGCAGCAGCAAAATTGGCGTTGCGAAAACAATTGGAAAAAACACTACTTCAAGTAAGAAATATTTTGCTAATTGTTTTTAATAATTATGATTTTTTTCTTTCTTAGATTCCACCTCCAAAGCCACCTCCACCTGAAATGCACTTTATACCTAATCCAAGTAATACAGAATTTATATATTTGGTAGGTTTAGAACACGTAGTAGATTTTCTGACAAAGGAAACTCGGATACCACTACCACCAACGCCGTTTTCGTGTTCACAATGTAATTCAGATTTTACTCCAGTTTGGAAATGGGAAACCAAAGGCAAAAATCGAGGTATGTATTTATTTGTATATTTTCAATGGCAAAAAAATTCAAAACAAATGTCAAAAATGTCTTTACTTACCGTTGTAATATAACCTAAATAAAGACGATTGACAACTGACAGATTGGAGTACCAACTTACTCAGGGTTGTCACTGTATTTTTTGCTTCAATGCACTTGTATAGTCACTCGCTACTAATGTTAAAACATACATTAAGTTTTACACGTTTATTTTTTTTTTCAGGTTCAAAAGTAATATGCGAGCAATGTGTTACTAACAACGTTAAAAAGGCTTTAAAGGCTGAACATACGAATCGATTAAAAACAGCATTTGTTAAGGCACTCCAACAAGAACAGGAAATAGAGCAAAGGCTGGCCCAGGTAAGAATCTTTTTTTGACATAAGAACTGATGATAAAATCACCTAAAATCATTGCCCAGTTTAAAAGCATAATTTTAAGTATGGCCATATAACGTTATTTCACTGCGACTAGTAGTATAAATGTGCTAAAATTTGCAGAACGGTGTTTTTACATCTAATAGTCCAGCTCCTTCGCCCGTTACGCCCGAAGCAATACCTAAATCGGCAACTCCTACACCTACACCTCGTCATGCCGCGACACCACCGGCTCCACCGGCCACACAACAAACGCCACCTCCTCCACAACGTACAACGCATTCAGACAAATTTAATCAAAATCCAATGCAGGCTCTTCATCAGCAACTATTAAGGAGTAAGTTTGTCGTTACTTTTTAGGCCGATGTGCGTTATATATCTTAACCGAACTATAAATTAGGTTATAATATAGGTATTGCCAGTTGTTAGGCTTAAAAAAAGGTTTACTGAAATTATAGAACATTACAAATGTTTTGCGCCAGGTTTGTATTCTATATTATTCGCAATCAGTAGAATATGCTGTACTTTTGCAAGCTTTTCTGTAATATGGGCATTTTTTGTTAGGTCTCTCAAGCGGAGCTCCCCCTGCCCATATGATGCCTTTTTCTCCGCTTTTTTATCCCTACCAAGTGGCGGCTATGGCGCAAGCTGCGGCCAGTGGAAAAAGCAATAGTAGTGCTAACATTGCTGATCTTCAACGGGCAGCTGAACTCCAACGACAGTACCTTTTAGACATGATTCCTCCTGGGCCAGGTCAGCGTCACAATTGGAAAACATGATGTGTCAGTGATAAACTTTAGTTAATTTAGTGTGTGAAGAATTCATTTGTTCTCAAGTGTATGTTTGTTTGTTTGTACGATTTTCCAGAAGTAAAATTATAGTTTTATTTGGATTTAACAGCCACCCTTTAAGTGAAATTTAGTCAATTATTGTAAGACTGATAATATTACTGTTGAGATGATAAACTTGACAGCATTTTCAGCAGGATAAGGTGTACCTTATTAAGTTCAATGAAAACTTTTCTCTTTGACACTTTTTTACTTCTGGAATTTTTTTAATTTATTATATTATGTTTTTGAGACAGTTCGAGGTATGTAAATAGCTTTTGGCGACATTTCTAGATGTAGAAGTCTGGTTCAAGTTTTGGCGAAAGCAAAAATGTAAAATTGGTTGTAGCAAAAAAAAAATAATAATAATTTGGAAACATTTTTGTTAAAAACTTTGAAGAAGAACTCTTTCAACCTGGAATGGCAGCTATGTTTGTTTGAGGCATTTTAAGTGATTGTTGCAGTGCCGATAGAGAGCGTTGTATAATGTACGAAGTTCTGTAAATAAGTGTTTTTACAATTGTATAATAATTAAGCGTATTATCAGCTCATTAATCTTGATGTTGACATTTATATTACAAGGTGTTTTGTAAAATGATTTTTTGTTGAATGAAAAAACACATTTTATGTAAAATCCTGTATAAATATTTATTTTTTGTTTGTTCTTGTGAAGGGCGGCACCTTGCAACACAAATGGGAAAATGGAGACTTTTTATTTAAACGTTTTATTGTGTTCATTTAAATATTGTATTTCCCGTTAGAAACATGATGTAGAGAATAAGGGTGCTAACAAATGAATTTTGTTGTGTTTATGGGAGGTCAAGGTTGAGTGATGTCACGTTTTTTTCCTGCACAAGTTCCACAATGTATAAAGCTCAATAACAGTTTATTTTGTCTCAAAACAAGACTTGTTTGAAGCACAATTTCAAGTCAATAGTTTAATTATTGTTATTGCATTTTAAATATCAGCAGTGTAAAACATTGTCTACATAATAAAATCAATTCAGTCTTAGATCTGCATTTTTTTCTTAATTAATGCGGATATTAACCCCTTAGCTGTTTATATGAACAACCCTGAAAGTACCACTTCTGTTTTTCTAAAGGTTTTAATGAAAAATCTTTTAAAAGATAACAAAATATATTTCAGCATAAAGATGCTGGAATAAGTTGAAACATTTGACGAAAACATTAATTCAAAAAGCACCTAATCAAAACAACGAAACTGACACTATTTGACAGCACAATGGCAGAATTGACAGTGGTAAACAAGTCATAAATGCCATTTTGGCGTTTGAAGGGCACGATCTATTGCGTTTGGTATTGTCAAATAAAAGCTGAACTTACAAATCCGTCTCAAACACTAATTAAATAGAAGAAATTAAAAAAAATTAGCAATGACAGTTAATCAAAGATGTCTACCCGTAGCAGGTTGCGTTTTTGTTTTCATATCTGTGGCATTCTATCTTTACAGTCTGTGGATTTTAAATTAAAATTATTATAAATGTCGTTTTGTTTACGTCAGATGTCAATTTTATCAATTCTATTGCGGAATTAGCTATAAATAGTAAAAAATGAACTTTGTTAATAATTTATATTATGTTCTGAACTTGTGGGATTTATGGCAGTGATTTATCGTTGAAACTATGTTACTGAGAACAAAGTGAGGTTATGTCCAAGAGGTGATGGAATATCCTTTACAAGATTTTGATATAGATCAAGAAACGGATTTTTTGCTAGGAAATAGTTCAAATCATGGAAATGACATGGATGTTCCTCTCAGGAATAATCGAAAGCCAAGAAAACGCAGAAGCTTAGGGGCCATACTTTGTAGGTAGGTGAAATACTTTTTCAAATTGTATTTAAATGTTGAGTACGGTCTGTACGGTACTGATAAATCAAAATTTATGTAAGTTAAATATTTAAATTGTTTATGGAAATTTCCCGTTATGAAATTATTTATCTGTTTTTAAATCTGCCGCGACACGTAATCAGATGTTTTTGACAGCTGTCAGTAATGACAGCTGTCAATTATACGTCAAATATATCTTAAATATTGTGAAATGGGCATAATTCCTCATGAGTATTAAAATGCGGTGCATATATTGTGTTTTGTAATAGATTTATCAATAAATTATCATAATGGACAATTCCGAAACATTGAGTAATATAGGTAAAACTTCAAAAGAAGATATTCCGCTAATAACAAAGAACTATAAAGAACCGTTTTGGAGGTATTGCGCCGTCAAATCTATATTATCAAAGCAAATGTTTTTTATTTATTTTTTTTCCAGTTGTTGGTGCTCCATGTTTCGAAAATGTTGTGGACCGAGGGAATTAAAGCCCCGAAAAATAATGTTGGGGACACAAACGCCTGGACAGTTCCCAGCAAATGCTATTCGAAATCAGAAATACAATATTATAACTTTTCTACCGTTAGTTTTGTACCAGCAGTTCAAGTTTTTTTTGAATTTGTATTTTTTAATAATGGCAACGTCACAGTTTGTACCAGATATTCGTATTAGTTATCTTTATACGTATTGGATACCATTGGTGAGTATTTGCTGATTTGTAATAATATTTTGTCTTCAAACCTGTCCTACACTCTATAATTTGTCCCGATAGACATATTTTATCAATTTACCTCATGTCTGTCTATTCGTTATCAACGTTCTATTGTTTTATTTAATGATAATGATTGAAACGAAGAAAACAAATGAAGAGTTCTACTTCATCTTTTGTTTTATCGAAAAGTTTGTCTTTGTTTGAGTCATACGCATAAACTTGCAGTTTATTGTTCTAACCGATTTTATGTATCAAGCTAATAACTATTCTTTTTTTTTTCAGTGTTTTGTGCTTACTGTAACAATATGCCGTGAAGCAATTGACGACTTGAGACGCCATAAACGAGATCAAGAAGTAAACAACCAAAAATGTAAACGACTTTTAAATGATCGAAATAAACCATATGATATTATCGCCGCTCATAAACTTCGTGTTGGCGATTTGATAATTGTCGATAAAGATGAACGAGTACCTGCTGATTTAGTACTATTGAGAACGTCTGAAAGTAGTGGTTCGGTTTTTGTACGAACCGATCAATTAGATGGAGAAACTGATTGGAAATTAAGACTTGCAGTACCAACGACACAAAAATTAGCGACAGATCATCAACTTTTTGAGATAAGTGCACGAATTTATGCGGAAAAACCTCAAAAAGATATACATTCGTTTATTGGAACTTTTACACGAGTGAGATTTTTATTATGTTTTAATAGTTAATGTCAGTTTTTCTATCTTTTTTTAGTTGGATCTTATAAATTCGGATGAAAGTTTAGATTTGGAAAATACACTATGGACTAATTGTGTTATTGCATCGGGACAAGCTTTGGGGGTTGTCATTTATACAGGTCAGTTACACGAAAGCGAATCAAAGATTAAATATGAAACTATGATTCATAAATTAAGTGCTTTTTTTTTTAGGTCCAGAAACAAGGTCTGTAATGAACAATTCAGCTCCTCGTTCTAAAGTCGGCTTATTAGACATTGAAGTTAATACGATTACCAAGCTGTTATTTGTCGCTGTAATGGCATTAGCGTTAATTATGATGGCTTTGAAAGGTTTTGGAGGACCATGGTATCGTTATCTGTTCAGATTTATTCTTTTATTTTCCTATATTATTCCTATTAGGTAAATATTATTATAATTTTGGATTTTTTTTTATTTAATATTTGTTTATATTTTAAGCTTAAGAGTCAATTTGGAATTGGGTAAGTCTTTTTATTCCTGGGCGATTGGGAAAGATCCTAATATGAAAGGAACGGCTGTACGATGTACAACTATACCGGAGGAACTTGGTCGCATTTCATATCTGCTTTCGGATAAGACAGGAACATTAACACAAAATTCAATGGTTCTAAAACGACTTCACTTAGGAACAGTTAATTATTCTGGTGATGGTTTTGAGGAATTGAGCTCGATTTTAAAATCGACATTTTTGGGCGGCGATGGTGGTACTAATACTACTAAAACAAAATTTAGAAGATCCGAAAATACTCGAGTGAGAGATGCAGTACAAGCACTTGCTCTTTGTCATAATGTGACACCTGTTTATGAGAGTACTGAACATAGTGATAGTGGTTCTATTACGTCAGAAGCCGAAGCTGATCAACATATTCAAATTGAGAAAGTTGTATCCTATCAAGCATCAAGTCCAGATGAAGTTGCACTTGTGCAATGGACACAAGAAGTTGGTTTGGCTCTGAATCAACGCGATTTGTCTTCGATGCAACTTTGTGGACCAGATGGACGACACTACGACTATTCTATATTGCAGGTGGATATTTGAGAGTTGCACTAATAAGTTCCAATAAGCTCAAAACATGTTTAAGTCTATCAAAATACAGGTTTCATCTAGTGCAATGCTTTAGCTGGTCGTAAAACTATGTTGTGACATAACCTACAATTTTATTTATGATTTATATTTGTCAAACAAGTGAAATTGGTTACAGTGTTGCAACTAGGCAAATAAAAAAAATTCTAAAAAGTGTTGCCAACTAAAAAAGTTATTGACCACGTTGCGTTTTATAGACTACAAATTTTTGGGGAAAATGCTTGATAAGTTGATTAATTTTTCTAGGTCTTCCCTTTTACCAGTGAAACGAAACGTATGGGCATTATTGTAAAGGATCTTCAAACCGGTGAGATCGTTTTCTATTTGAAGGGTGCTGACGTGGTAATGTCACCAATTGTGCAATATACAGACTGGCTTGACGAAGAAGTAGGAAATATGGCTCGAGATGGTTTAAGAACATTGGTAGTAGCTCGAAAAATTCTAACCGAAGAACAATATCTTGATTTTGAAAGTCGTTACAATGCAGCACGTCTTTCTGTAACTGATCGTGTAGCTCGTGTTGCTCAAGTTGTTGAATCATTAGAACGAGAGATGGAGCTTTTATGTATTACGGGAGTTGAGGATAAACTTCAGGATAAAGTACGTCCTACTTTGGAGTTATTAAGGAATGCTGGAATCAAAATTTGGATGTTAACTGGTGATAAGCTTGAAACTGCAACTTGTATTGCAAAAAGTTCTCGATTAGTATCGCGTGCACAAGGTCTTCATATACTTAAAAAGGTTGTAACAAGAACTGATGCTCATTTAGAATTGAATGCGTTTCGACGTAAACAAGATTGTGCTTTAGTAATTAGTGGGGAAAGTCTTGATGTTTGTTTATCGTATTATCAGCAAGAGTTTATGGAATTAGCGACAGCAGCTCCAGCTGTTGTTTGCTGTCGATGCTCGCCGACTCAAAAAGCACAAGTTGTTCAATTGATTCAGAAGCATACGGGAAAAAGAACTGCAGCTGTTGGAGATGGCGGAAATGATGTCAGTATGATACAACAGGCTGATGCTGGTATGATTTTTCTATAATAGATGCTCTCTACTTATTTTATTTTGGATCCTTACACATTAAATTTGACAGTTTCATGTCAATTGCGGCTTAGTAATTTTTTATTGGCGCTGTCATTAGTATTTTGACAGGCTGTGTAGTAGATAGGTTTATACTATATTTTTTGGATGCGCGCGCATCATGAAAAACCCAACGTACAATATAGCAACTTTTCAGAAATCTGCTGTCAATAAATTGTTTATGTGTAGATAATCTCACACAATCACCGAAATCTCTGAAAAGTCGCAATAGTGGAAGAAAATGTGACATCACTTGCTATGGAAACCAAACTTTGCGCTCCAAACGAGACAGAATTTGAACGCAGTTGAGAGAAAATTTGGTTTGACAGACCAAAGTGGGGTTGGGATAAATTGATAAGTCTTGCTGACACTGCTGTCTTATTATAGATTATAATAATTTTAGTTTATATAATATATTGATGGTAAAGTACTACTTTTAAACAAATTTTATTTTGCAGGTATAGGTATTGAAGGTCGAGAAGGCAAGCAGGCTAGTTTAGCAGGAGATTTCAGCATTCCTCAATTCTCACATTTGGCGAATTTGTTATTAGTACATGGAAGGCGATCATACAAGCGATCTGCCTCATTGGCTCAATTTGTTATTCATAGAGGATTGATTATTTCGACTATGCAAGCTGTTTTCAGTAGTGTATTTTATTTGAGTTCGGTTGCACTCTATCAGGGCTTCTTAACAGTAGGATATGCTACAGTATATACAATGTTTCCGGTAATACAATAATTAGAAATTTGTTTAATTCAATATTATATTATTTTCTGTTTTATTTTAGGTATTTAGTTTAGTATTAGATCAGGATGTCAGTGCTGAAATTGCATTAACTTATCCTGAGTTGTATAAAGAGTTGGCTAAAGGACGAAGTTTATCATATAAAACCTTTTTTATGTGGGTTTTAATCTCTATCTATCAAGGTAATTTTAATCATTTCGTTTTTTTTTTTTTGGAATATTTATTGGTGATATAACTAGAGTAAAAACAAAAAGAAAAGTGTCTTTTAATACAATTTACAGAGTGATGAAAAAGAAAACAAATCAAGGCTGCTACCTATTCTTTTGTTTTATTGAAAAGTTTGTCGTAGTTTGAGTCATACGGATAAACTGTTGCTTGGGTCGTTTTACTGGTGGTCTATTTTTGCAACGCCTGCTCTGATTTGTGTTTTTTTAATCACAGTTTATAAAGTTACGTTCATGTGATTTTTTTAGGTGGTGTAATTATGTATGGTGCTTTGTTATTATTTGAAGATGAATTTATACACATAGTGGCTATAAGCTTTTCATCTCTGATCTTAACTGAGCTTATAATGGTCGCTTTGAACATACGAACGTGGCACTATTTGATGATTCTAGCAGAATTAATATCGCTTGTATTATATCTATTGTCTTTGATCATTCTACACGATTATTTTGGTAGGTTGGTAATGTTTACCTTGGGAAAGTATTAATGATTTTTTTGTAGATTCTGAATTTATTCGTACCGAAGATTTTATCTGGAAAGTTCTAGTGATCACTTTAGTCTCGTGCTTACCTTTATATATCCTCAAATTTTTACGAAAAAAATTTTCACCGCCGAGCTACAGCAAATTATCTTGAATTTATGGATGATTTTTTTGTTTTGAGTGAGATATTTATTATGAAGCTTTTCGTTGCGTAGGGCTGCTCTATTATTATTTTTTTTTGCTTGTGATTTTATACTTTATTTTGACATTTAAGTTTTGACAGTTAGTGAATGCACAATAGAAGCTGCAATAAGTTTTTAGAAGAGTTATTTTATTTTTTGTTAGTTATGTTAAACAAAAGCTGGCGTTGATGCGACCGCACGATAATGATCTACCCAAGTCAATGAATATCTAAAATTCAGTTTGTTATGTAATGTAATTGAAATTAAATAGATGTTAAATATTTTTGTCAACTTTCATAATGTTTTATCAATGTAAATTATTAAAATATATTATTCTACATATATTTTTGTGTTATTTCATTCCTTTCAATCAAAATCAGTTTTTTATGGAATTTGGGATTAAAGCCCTTCTCCTGGAAAGGAATTTGACACTTTTTTTATGCTCCCACCACCTCAGAAAGAGGTGTTTGAGAGCTTCTACGTAAAGAATAAAAAAAAACAAGATTCAAAATACTAACGAATCTTTATTCTAGTTGTGTACAATGTTATGTAGTGTCAAAAAACCTAATAACATAGGATTTGATTAGGGCCACAATTCTGGGCTGTAATTTGTTCAGAACAAGTCTGGCGTATTCCTCCAGCCTGGTACATTACTTTAGCTTTAACAAAAACAATTCAAAACAAAAATAAATAAGTAGAAACATCAAATTAGTTTAATAAAACTCAACAATAGTTGTTCGCGTTGCCAATTTTGGTTCTAAGTACTGCGGCAAGAGTCGGATAATGATTGGCACATAATTTAGTTCAGTGACAAAATCGGTAAAAAGTCTCAATTTTCCTAAAATCGTTCGCCATTGTCAAAGACACATGCCAGGATTTTGTGAACACCAATTTGGCCAAATAGCTTCGGCGTTAAGTCCTCTAGAAACAAGTCTTTCTCTATGCGTACTCAAGCGCGTATACACATCTTCTGGAATACTAAACGTGTTAATATCCAGCTGAGGATCACTCCAAACCCTTTCCGCAAACGCAGCCCCCCGTGGCCACAGTCTCGTGTCTAACGAATCCTCCCCAAATTGTTCACTCCACAAACAAGCTTCGCCCCCCAGAATTTGTTTCTTATTTAAGCGGAGCTGTTCCCAAGGCCGATGAGTGTAGACCGTTTGCCAGGGTCGGTAGGGATCACAAGCTGCTTCGCCTGTCTCGCGCCACCTACCGAAGCCACAGTCTAAATACCAAGCGTCCACATGAGATATAATCACTTTGTAGCCCTCACTTATCAAATCGGGGGTATCGGGCCACTGGCTGGCCCCCCAACTTTGCACCACCACATTTTTTCTATCTAAATACTTTGTTAGGTAAGGCTTTTTGCTCAAATTGCTTGACCAAACTATCACAACGGGGACCACATTACCGGAATTTGCACTTTTGAGTCTTTTTAAGGCTTTCAGAGTAAATTCACCCCAAAGATCGTGTAAATCGGTGTAGTTGAAGGCTGTGGTGGATTTTTGTAAATGCTGTGCCCAACATTCCAAATTTACTTCATCGCCACCAAGATGGAAGATTTCATTCTCATCCGTTAGCTCCATCAAATCTTTGTATAATTTTTCTAAAATATCATAAACGTTAGGATTTTCGGGGTTTAATTGCCCACAAGGCGGCTCCCCACAGTATAGGCTCCATGGACGTTCATTTACACAAACAGCTAACTCCCCTAGGCCTTCTTTGGGGCCCCAAGTCCAGCCATTCCCAGCATGTGCTGGAGTGTCAACTTCTAAAACTACACGAATTCCATATATTCTGGCAAATTCTACAATATCCTTGACATCTTCAGGCGTGTACAACATATCCGGTCCATAAGCACCGGTTCTGGATAATTGGGGCACTCGAGGGGCAACCAAGGGGAAACTCTGAGAATCTGTGATATGCCAATGAAAAACATTCAGCTTATTGGCACCCATTCCTACCAGAACCTTTTTTAGACTGTTGACAGACATGTAGTTCCGTGCTGTATCTACCATTATACCACGATAGGCAAAAATGGGTCTATCTTGAATACTGGCGCCTTTCAAAATTTTCAAAATCCCATTTTTTTCATACTCATCCCACCAGATTAATTGGGATAGAGTTTCTAACCCATGTCTGGCCCCAAAAAAAGTTTTCGCCGTAATATTCGCGATGATTATTTTCGAGTCTTTTGCCTTAATGGTTAACGCATAACTCTCATCCATCTGCAGCTTAAGCTTAACATTTTGCGAGTTTTGCACAGTTACTTTGACTAGTAATTTCTCAATTTCCGTATGCTGTTCAATGTAGTTTTTATCCTGTACTAAACTTATAACGTTGCTGTTGAACACGGCGAACGAATGGTGCAGAAGAGACCGGCTTGGCTCGGATGCGGTCGTCTCGAACTCCAGTTGTTGGTGATTGAAGGTAATGGCTTTGCTTCCTAACGATACAGGCCCTGTAGGCTGGGGCCACAGCTGAGTGGAGCCGCAAAGCATGCTGCAGGTCATTAGGGACACGATGGGGATGGTGCCGGCGATTTGGTGCCGTTCGCAACGCTGGTTTATGCATTGCCAAGTCCATTGGGGTGTCTTTGTCTTTCTGAAAATAAATAAAGTATTTTTAAAACGTTAGATGGCGCTTTGGCCCGTTTTGAACAATATTTGAGCTTTAATATTTCTTTCATAGATTTCTATTAAAGCACTAGAGTTCTTATAGACGTGTTTTTAAAAGTTTTTTTGTATAAAACTGTCAAAAAATAGTTACACATGCGCAGATAATGTTATAATTAAAATTACTCATAAAGTAGGGTTATAATTACTCTGTCGTCTGTCATTAAACAGTACCAGCTTTTAGCTATGTCACTATTTTGCAGTGTTGCCAGAGCGATTACTTTAAATCAATCTTAAAGTTAAGAATGTCAAGAAGTACTTTTTAAAGCAAGCATTGCTTTACAAAATGCGGTCCAAATGGCCTTCTAATTGGTTCAAATTAGAGACTAAGTGGCTTTAAGCAACACTGCAAAAATTTGTTTGCAAAGGGAACCACGCTACATTCAGAATTGTTAGGTTATGTCAGGATTTATCAGACGTTTTGTATCAACTACTTCCCGAATTTCGGATGAGAAACATATATTGTGTTCCTTGCAGCGTGGTCAACAATGACTGTTTGAGTTGGCAACACTTTTTGAGACTTTTTTTGTTTGCTTAGTTGCAACACTGTAACCGAATACGCTTGTTTGACAAATATTTGACATAACACTCATAAAAAAATTTTTAGGTGCAACTACTTTTTTAATTATCATCTGTCAATGATGTTGGTGTCACCCGTCAACAACAGAAAGTGACTGCAGTTGTACCATTTTAAAATGAAATGTAGGATTGCCAACTCAAACCGTCATTGTTGACCACGCTGTATATTAAATTTTTTTAAGCAAAAGTATTAAATTGAATCTGAAATCAAATGCAGCGAGTTTGTTGCTGATACCAACCGTTGGCAACTAAATTTTTCATATAATTTTTTCAATTTCAATAAATAGCCTAAAGAACATGTTAACTTGTGCGTCTCTATAAAACCATCTCTTTAATATACTTTTTTGTATTATGCAGACTGTAAAATTAAAAGTTAAACGATAATTTTCCGACAGATGGTTGGCATCCCTGCTCCAAAAAACAGTACAAACAATGTGGTGTTTAAAAGTGGGCCATAAACTATAAACAAACATCCAAATTAGAACAACGTATTACTTATATTTAACAAATATTGTTTTGATAACAATTTTAAGTAAACAATCTGTAATAAATGTAGCAATTTGATAAAAAAAATAAATAAAGCAATTTGTTTAAACAAATTTGGTCAAAATCGCGGTTAAAACTTTTTGAGAAATATAAAAAAAACAATTGTTATTAACATAAATAAATTTGTTTGTTTTTCCTATAACTAACTAATTTTTGTTATTAAAAATATATAATCTACTAAACTATATTCTTCGGCTATTGGCAAGGCGAATCGGGCATCTTCGGAATAGCATTTAAAATACTCCTTTTCTATTGGTTAAAGCAATGTCCCGTTTACACAGCACAATTTTATGAAAAAGCGGTGTCAGCCAGACGTGTCAATTTACCCTAACCTCACAAGATTTTTCCTTAACGGCGTGCAAATCCTATGTCGTTTAGAGCGCAAAGCTCCACTATTGCGAGTCTTTAGAGATTCCGGTGCTTGTGTGAGGTTATGTAAACCTAAACATTATTGACAGTTAAATTGGCAGCAGTTTCCCGAAAATGCACTGAAAGTTGCTATATTGTATGTTATATTGGGTTTTTCCCAATGCGCGCGCTTCTGTCTCTGCCAAAAAAATAGTGTATAGATATTCAAGTGTCAAGAGAAAATACCGTCAAGTTAATCCCGCGGCTGTAGTAGTGCCACAGCGACCGAAGAAAGATTTTAAACCTAGACTATATACTCACTTTTCTTTATGATATCCAGTTTTAAAAACATAAATTAACCGCGAAGAATCTTCACTGCTCGATTGTTGCCAATATAAATAAATAAAGAGTAGAAAGCAGCAACAAGAAAAGAGGAACAGAACTCGTTTGCATTCTGCGGGCTTCATTCTTCGATGAATCTGTAACAATCAAATTATTAAAATAATACAGATTTTATTATAAAGAGGGAAGGATGAGCACCCTAGGGATGCGCAACCCAACTCTCGTCGGTAGAGAGTTATAACATTTTTATTTAATTTTTTGTTTGTTTCTCTTTTGTTCTTTCTTTTCTTTTTCTTTTAATTTCTCTGTTTTTTTTGTTTTTATATTACATATTATTATTATGTTTAAGATAAAAAAAAGTTTTATATTGATATAAGTTTCTGGTTCTCTTTTTTTTCTATACAACATTATCTCTCTCTCATTTTTTTTCGACTTTTTTGTTATTTTTTTTTATGTATCTTCTACCTAAATTATTGCATATTTGTTTTTTATCATTTTTGTTCTTTTCTAAACCTTCTTTTTATGAAACATTCGTTCTTTTTTCTGCTTCGCTATAATCTTTTCCTTTTGTTTTTTCTCTTACTTTTGTTTTCTTTTTTCTAATTTTTTGCAACTTTTTTCTGTCGTATTCTTAATTTGAACATTTCCCTCTCTTTATATACTTTGTCTTAATACAATTTTTTTTTTCATTAATTTAAATTTGCTTTTTTCTACAGGTAATTGAATTCTCCTCTATAAATTAAGCAAATAAATTATTTTTTATAGTGAGATATAAAATGCAGCGCCATCTGTCTACTTTACTAGATAGATGGCTTTAGCTTTAGATAAATGGTAAAACTGCCAGGTGGAACAGTTGTCATTTTATGCAACTATTTACTTACTAAACAAAAGAAGAGAATAAAGAGATTAGAGAAAAACAACGTAATAACAATGGGGCTAAAAACTAAAAAAAAAAAAAGAGAATAAAGTGATTAGAGAAAACAACGTAATAACAATAGGACTGGAAACAAAAGAAGAAAAAAAAAGAAGAGAATAAAAAGATTAGAGAAAAACAAGGTAATAACAATGGGGTTAGAAACAAAAGAAAAGAATAAAAATATTAGAGAAAAACAACGTAATAACAATAGGGCTGGAAACAAAAGAAGAAAAAAAAAGAAAAGAATAAAGAGATTAGAGAAAAACAACATAATAACAATGGGGCTGGAAACAAAAGAAGAAAAAAAGAAGAGAATAAAGAGATTAGAGAAAAACAACGTAATAACAATGGGACTGGAAACAAAAGAAGAAACAAAAAAGTAGAAAAAAAAATGAAGACTGATGTAAACGAAACGTGGTATTTGGCCACAAATATACTCAAAAACCATTGTTTATCTAAAATATTGACAAATGAAGCATGATTTTGTCATCCTTACCTCCCGTTTTTCCCTATTCACCCACGGGACCCAGTCTTGTTTTGCGGAAACACTTGTCATGTTTTTGGCCGATTATGAAACTAGAACCATTTTCAAAAGCCCGATTAAGGAGGAATTTTGGCGTACTAGGCCCAAAACAGCTTACGGAAGTAACGTCTAAAAAACAAATGAAGAATGAAGATAAAAGCTGCTCAGGTCCTCTTTTACAAATTATTCTACCTGCCAAAACATACCCCACCGTTTATGCGATTTTTACAGGGGTTCCAGGTAGGGCCAGGTGTCTTAGACCCATTAGCACCACCAAAAAAAGCTTGAGGCTGTTTTATTTTTAGCAAATATCATCGTGGAAATTTACATTTTCTACAATCGTCGTGGAATTAGATGTTTTCGCACGCAAATTGAGTGCGCAAAGTGACCAATTCCCGCACTAGTGCGAGAAGTGGTCAATTTCTGCACTTTTAAAAAATATCTAACTTGACAAAAAAAACATTTTTTTTTCTTCTTTTGTAGGAAAACGTTAATAACATTTAATTAGTTTTATGAGTAACCCACTTGTTTGTAATTAACCTCAATAATTAATTAAATTAATTATTTATACATTTTTGTGGTAGGCTTCACCCAAATATGACTAATAAATCAACCATAATGGTCTTATTGTTTTGGAACAATATTTATTCTGAGCTGTCAATTGAGTCGGCGGTACGAATTTACTCAATTAGGTCGCACCAATAAAGGTTAATGAGTCTGAAATGCATGTGACATAATCAGAGTAATAGAGGAACCGAAAGAAAAAAAATGCAAAAAAGCACAACAAAGAAACCTTGCAAAATTCCCACAAGAAAAAAAAAGAAAAGAAATGACATAATTATGTGCCGAGCGCCAGCGAGGTACGAAAAAGCAACCGCATACCAAAATGTCTCTTTACACTCAAAATACATACATACACAAATTTGTCTATCATCCAAAATAAATGACAAAACTGTAGCTCTTTGAAGTGATAGTAGATGCACCGTCATTGAATTACCAAAATTTATGACAGTTTCGAATTACAATAATAATCAGGTAACCATGGCAATAGTAGAAAAACTTAAAACTCAAAAAAAGTGCCTGAAAACAAAAGATAAAAAGACAAAAAAAACGTAAGACACTTTGGATTGTAAATTTTTATCACCTTTGTGGCCTGCCTCTGTAGTTTTTTACTGTTTATTAGCCAAATATAAACATTATTTATGATAAAAAGACAATTCAATTGTAAAACACTACTTGCTATATGTACTCGGTATCAGTACTGATAATAATTATGACAGGAAACTGCAAATCTGCGCCTACTTCCCGTCATTTTGAAGAGAGATAGCAGCTTTACATGATAATCGTTTGTCACGCTTTCGCTTTAATAGAAAATCTAATTGACCAATCAGGTGGTACCAGAATGCATTGATAACACCAATCAAAATTAAATGGTTTAAATACTCAATTCCTAACGTTTTTTCGAGAGATTAAACCGAAAAAAGTGCTTATTTTCGCCAAAAAGTAGAATAAAACTATAGTATACCAAATGGAATAACGTTATATGGCACCTGACGGAACACCCTGTATATATAGAATAACGGTAAATATTTGTAATGAAAAAAAACTAACGGATTATATTGGGGATTATAAAAGCAGAACTATGAGTACGGCCATATAACGTTATTCCCTGGGACTAGTATCCCTTAGCCCGTAGCCGACATCAAAATTTAATAATAAATTAGTAATTAATTAAAATTATTAACAAAAAAAGAGGTTTTCTTACAAAATTAATAATTAATTAATATTATCAACAAAAAAAGGGTTTTTGCATAATTCTCATTAATTTAAATGAATAAAATTTGAAAATTCCGATGATTTAAAATTCTAAGAACAGAGATTACGGAAATTTAAAAAAATAATAAACAAATTGTCCCCGAGGTCAATAGAAATCAATTTCAATAACAGCTCTAAGATGATGTAATCAAAAAACAAAAAATGAGATAAATAAAAATAATGGACTAATTTTTATTAGTCCACTTGATTTAGTGAAAAACTTACTCTCAATAAATAAAAACAATCGAATAACAGATGTTTTTGAGTAATAGAGATTATGACGTTTTATGGAATTTTAATTTTTTTATTTTAAAAATAATGACATAATTTAAAAACATTTTTTTAGATATCTAAATTTTCTAAACAATTACATAAATTTCAAAATCATTTTTTTGAATGACTAAATTTTAGAAAATAATGACTAAATTAAAAAAAAAATTTTGATGACTAAATTTTAAAGAGCATTTTTATTTTCTCAAAAATTTAGTCAATTTAAATAAAATAAAAGCAAAAAATCAAAAGGTCAATGAGTCAAAAATTTAGTCAACTTGAACAAAAAGTTTAGTCAAAAATATCAAATGTTTTGGTGTCTCTTAATGTTGCTTGAACTAATTAATTTTATTTAGTCAAAAAAAAACATTTTGATCAATAATATTCTGTTGATTATATTGATAATTCATCGTATTTTCACTAAATTTAGTCAATTTGAATAAAAAATTTAGTCACAAATATCCAATATTTTGGTGTCTCTTAATGTTGCTCGTACTAATTAATTTTAATTAGTCAAAAAAAATCATTCTGATCAATAATATTCTGTTGAATGTATTAATAATTCATCGTGTTTTCACTAAATTTAGTCAAGTTCAATGAAAAATTTAGTCAACAATATGGCTCATAAATGTTGCTCGTACTGATTAATTTTATTTAGTCAAAAAAGTCATTTTGATTACTGATATTCTGTTGATTATATTGATAATTCATTGTATTTTCACTAAATTTAGTCAATTTGAATAAAAAATTTAGTCACAAATATCCAATATTTTGGTGTCTCTTAATGTTGCTCGCACTAATTAATTTTAATTAGTCAAAAAAAATCATTCTGATCAATAATATTCTGTTGAATGTATTAATAATTCATCGTATTTTCACTAAATTTAGTCAATTTCAATAAAAATTTTAGTCAAAAATATGGCTCATAAATGTTGCTCGTACTGATTAATTTTATTTAGTCAAAAAAGTCATTTTGATTACTGATATTCTGTTGATTATATTGATAATTCATTAAATTTTCACAAAATTTAGTCAATTTGAATAAAAAATTTAGTCAAAAATATTCAATGTTTTGGTGTCTCTTAATGTTGCTCGTACTAATTAATTTTAATTAGTCAAAACAAAATCATTCTGATCAATAATATTCTGTTGAATGTATTAATAATTCAACGTATTTTCACTAAATTTAGTCAATTTCAATAAAAAATTTAGTCAAAAATATGGCTCATATATGTTGCTCGTACTGATTAATTTTATTTAGTCAAAAAAGTCATTTTGATTACTGATATTCTGTTGATTATATTGATAATTCATTGTATTTTCACAAAATTTAGTCAATTTGAATAAAAAATTTAGTCACAAATATCCAATATTTTGGTGTCTCTCAATGTTGCTCGTACTAATTAATTTTAATTAGTCAAAACAAAATCATTCTGATCAATAATATTCTGTTGAATGTATTAATAATTCAACGTATTTTCACTAAATTTAGTCAATTTCAATAAAAATTTTAGTCAAAAATATGGCTCATAAATGTTGCTCGTACTGATTAATTTTATTTAGTCAAAAAAGTCATTTTGATTACTGATATTCTGTTGATTATATTGATAATTCATTGAATTTTCACAAAATTTAGTCAATTTGAATAAAAAATTTAGTCAAAAATATTCAATGTTTTGGTGTCTCTTAATGTTGCTCGTACTAATTAATTTTAATTAGTCAAAACAAAATCATTCTGATCAATAATATTCTGTTGAATGTATTAATAATTCATCGTATTTTCACTAAATTTAGTCAATTTCAATACAAAATTTAGTCGAAAATATGGCTCATAAATGTTGCTCGTACTGATTAATTTTATTTAGTCAAAAAAGTCATTTTGATTACTGATATTCTGTTGATTATATTGATAATTCATTGTATTTTCACAAAATTTAGTCAATTTGAATAAAAAATTTAGTCACAAATATCCAATATTTTGGTGTCTCTTTTAATGTTGCTCGTACTAATTAATTTTAATTAGTCAAAAAAAATCATTCTGATCAATAATATTCTGTTGAATGTATTAATAATTCATCGTATTTTCACTAAATTTAGTCAATTTCAATAAAAAATTTAGTCAAAAATATGGCTCATGAATGTTGCTCGTACTGATTAATTTTATTTAGTCAAAAAAGTCATTTTGATTACTGATATTCTGTTGATTATATTGATAATTCATCGTATTTTCACTAAATTTAGTCAATTTGAATAAAAAATTTAGTCACAAATATCCAATATTTTAGTGTCTCAATGTTGCTCGTACTAATTAATTTTAATTAGTCAAAAAAAATCATTCTGATCAATAATATTCTGTTGAATGTATTAATAATTCATCGTATTTTCACTAAATTTAGTCAATTTTAATACAAAATTTAGTCAAAAATATGGCTCATAAATGTTGCTCGTACTGATTAATTTTATTTAGTCAAAAAAGTCATTTTGATTACTGATATTCTGTTGATTATATTGATAATTCATTGTATTTTCACAAAATTTAGTCAATTTGAATAAAAAATTTAGTCACAAATATTTTGGTGTCTCTTAATGTTGCTCGTACTAATTAATTTTAATTAGTCAAAAAAAATCATTCTGATCAATAATATTCTGTTGAATGTATTAATAATTCATCGTATTTTCACTAAATTTAGTCAATTTTAATACAAAATTTAGTCAAAAATATGGCTCATAAATGTTGCTTGTACTGATTAATTTTATTTAGTCAAAAAAGTCATTTTGATTACTGATATTCTGTTGATTATATTGATAATTCATTGTATTTTCACAAAATTTAGTCAATTTGAATAAAAAATTTAGTCACAAATATTTTGGTGTCTCTTAATGTTGCTCGTACTAATTAATTTTCATTAGTCAAAAAAAATCATTCTTATCAATAATATTCTGTTGATTTTGATTATTCATTGTATTTTCACAAAATTTAGTCAATTTCAATAAAAAATTTAGTCAAAAATATGGCTCATAAATGTTGCTCGTACTGATTAATTTTATTTAGTCAAAAAAGTCATTTTGATTAATAATGTTCTGTTGATTATATTGATAATTTATCGTATTTTCACTAAATTTAGTCAATTTGAATAAAAAATTTAGTCAAAAATATCCAATATTTTGGTGTCTCTTAATGTTGCTCGTACTAATTAATTTTAATTAGTCGAAAAAAATCATTCTGATCAATAATATTCTGTTGAATGTATTAATAATTCATCGTATTTTCACTAAATTTAGTCAATTTCAATAAAAACTTTAGTCAAAAATATGGCTCATAAATGTTGCTCGTACTGATTAATTTTATTTAGTCAAAAAAGTTATTTTGATTACTGATATTCTATTGATTATATTGATAATTCATTGTTTTTTCACAAAATTTAGTCAATTTGAATAAAAAATTTAGTCACAAATATCCAATATTTTGGTGTCTCTTAATGTTGCTCGTACTAATTAATTTTAATTAGTCAAAAAAAAATCATTCTGATCAATAATATTCTGTTGAATGTATTAATAATTCATCGTATTTTCACTAAATTTAGTCAATTCCAATAAAAAATTTAGTCAAAAATATGGCTCATAAATGTTGCTCGTACTGATTAATTTTAGTTAGTCAAAAAAGTCATTTTGATTACTGATATTCTGTTGATTATATTGATAATTCATCGTATTTTCACTAAATTTAGTCAATTTGAATAAAAAATTTAGTCAAAAATATCCAATATTTTGGTGTCTCTTAATGTTGCTCGTACTAATTAATTTTAATTAGTCAAAAAAAATCATTCTGATCAATAATATTCTGTTGAATGTATTAATAATTCATCGTATTTTCACTAAATTTAGTCAATTTCAATAAAAAATTTAGTCAAAAATATGGCTCATAAATGTTGCTCGTACTGATTAATTTTATCTAGTCAAAAAAGTCATTTTGATTACTGATATTCTGTTGATTATATTGATAATTCATCGTATTTTCACTAAATTTAGTCAATTTGAATAAAAAATTTAGTCACAAATATCCAATATTTTAGTGTCTCTTAATGTTGGTCGTACTAATTAATTTTAATTAGTCAAAAAAAATCATTCTGATCAATAATATTCTGTTGAATGTATTAATAATTCAACGTATTTTTACTAAATTTAGTCAATTTCAATAAAAAATTTAGTCAAAAATATGGCTCATAAATGTTGCTCGTACTGATTAATTTTATTTAGTCAAAAAAGTCATTTTGATTACTGATATTCTGTTGATTATATTGATAATTCATTGTATTTTCACAAAATTTAGTCAATTTGAATAAAAAATTTAGTCACAAATATCCAATATTTTGGTGTCTCTCAATGTTGCTCGTACTAATTAATTTTAATTAGTCAAAAAAAATCATTCTGATCAATAATATTCTGTTGAATGTATTAATAATTCATCGTATTTTCACTAAATTTAGTCAATTTCAATAAAAAATTTAGTCAAAAATATGGCTCATAAATGTTGCTCGTACTGATTAATTTTATTTAGTCAAAAAAGTCATTTTGATTACTGATATTCTGTTGATTATATTGATAATTCATCGTAGTTTCACTAAATTTAGTCAATTTGAATAAAAAATTTAGTCACAAATATCCAATATTTTGGTGTCTCTTAATGTCGCTCGTACTAATTAATTTTATTTAGTTAAAAAAGACCTTTTAAACTATAATTATAATAATAATTCATAATAGTTTCACTAAATTTAGTCAAAAAATTAGTCATTTTGAGTAAAATAAAAAAAATTACGTTTTCTTTTTAGATATAAAATAGGATATTGATATTTACCTAGGACTATTATTAGCTTCATAAATTGTAGTCAATCAATTGAATAATTCCGGCGGCCTCGCTGGGAGCATCCGTTTTTCTCACACGTCGGAACAATATAAACATTTTAGTTCCTCACGACACAGTTTCAACAACAAAAAACAACAATAAATTATTTAAATAATTACGTAAAGAAAAATAAATTGCATACAACGGCGTCGCCCGTGTCCTACAAACTGTAGAAAATAATAAAATACATTTTAATTTAATGAGCGTGATAACGGGTTACTTGCGGGCGGTGCGCTAAGTCCTCTATTACTTAACTGTAAAAGTGAAAATGTGACACTTTTCCGACTTTTCGCACTGTTGGGATCTGAAACTAACAGTCCAGCTGGCAACTGGAGGACAACTGCTGCTGGACTCGCACTACTCGCAGACTGGGAGCGATCATTGCCTTCACAATGGTCAGGTACGGTTGATGGTCACTCAGGGCACTTTTCTTAGGCGGCCTTGGACCGCTTAACAAAACAGAAGAAGAAGAAGAAGAAGACCTCGCCGAACGAGCAACTGCGACTGCAAATCTGTTTTTGGCTGAACGAAGCAGTTTTCTTTCCTCCGTTTAATAATTCAATTACGCAACGGTGATCCTATTTACGATATCGTCATCGTCATGGCGTTTCACCAGCTCGAAAATTGCAAACGAGGACGTAAGATCAGAGGTCTATAATTAAGCGATGGAGGCAAAAAGCCAAAAATAGACAGTCGCAGCAACTTTCTTGCCGAGCAGCAACTGAAGATTTTAATTTTTGATGACTAAATTTTCAAAATTATGACTAAATTTTAAAAATAATGACTAAATTCTGAAAATAATGACTAAATTTTCAAAATAATGACTAAATTTTTAAAACAATGACTAAATTTTTAAAATAATGACTAATTATCAAAAATATCGATTTAATTTAAAAGCATTTTGTGTAGATAACTAAACTTTATGTAAATTTGAAAAAAAAATTTTAGATGATTAAATTTAAAAAAAAAGTTTTGGAAGTCCAAATTCTAAGAATAATAATTAAATTAAAAAAAAAGTTTATACGTTCAAATTTCTTGAATAATGACTAAATTTAGAAAAAAGTTTGCTGGATGACTAAATTTAAAAAAACATTGAAATAAATAAAAGTTGTTAGTTGACTAAATTTTAAAAATAAAGAGTAAATTTTACCTAAAAATTTTTATGGATGATTAAATTTTTAAAAATAATGACTAATTTTTAAATCATAATGACTAAATATCAAAAATAATGTCTCAATTTAAAAACATTTTTTTTAGATAACTGATTTTTAAAAATAATTTTTCAAATTGAAAAAAATTTTAGATGATTAAATTTAAAAAAAAGTTTTAGAAGACTAAATTTTAAAAATAATGACTAAATTTGAAAAAAAAATTTTGAATGCTTAAATTTTTAAAACAATGACTAAATTTTGAAAATAAATTTTGAACAAAATTTAAATAATAAAAAAGTTGCTTAGCTAACTTAATTATAAAAGTAAAGAGTGAATTTAGAAAAAAGCATTTTTTTGGATGACCAAATTGAAAAATATTGACTAAGCTTTAAAAATGTTGACTAAATTTTAGAAATAATGATTTAATTTTTAAACAGTTTTTAGACAATAAAATTTTAAAAACAATTATGTAAATTTAAGAAAAAAGTTTTAGATGCCTAAATTTCCTAAATAATGACTAAATCTAAAAAAAAATTTTTTGAATGACTAAATTTAAAAAAAAAATTTTTTTTTGGATGACTAAATTTTAAAAATTTTTATCGATTATTTTAAAAATAGCTCAATTAAAAAAAATTTTTTCTTAGATATCTAAATTTTAAAAATAATAGAAAAAATTTTTTAATGACTAAATTTAAAAAAATATTTTATGACTAAATTTCAAAAAAAGAAGATTTAATAAAAAAATTTTGTTGATGACTAAATTTAAAAAATGACTTAAATTTAAAACAAAATTTGTTTGAATCACTAAATTTTAAAAATAATAATTAAATTTAAAAAAAAATAATGATAAATACAGGGAGTTAAAAGACAATTTAAAAAACTATAACAAAGCAATAAAACAAACAATACACAATCAGTTATTTTTGGAATCGGTGCCATTTAAGGCAAACAATCCAAATCTTAAAAATAATTTTTTTTGGCAAATTATGGCTATTTCTTTTGGCAAAAAAGACAAGATAATTGTTTTACTGACCTAAAATCCTTCGACGTATGGCATTTCTTAAACCAATAATAACATTTTGAGGATTTCGTAGAACGAGACCGAAAAACCTCCCTTTTGCCCTCACACACATCGGATGCGCATTCCCAACCCTTATGGATATCAGCCCCCAGAGCATTAGGGACGATTAGCAGCTACTTAATACAGCAAAAAATCAAAAATGGACAAATTTTGAAAAGCACGCCACAAACGTCATTTTTCTTAAAAGAATTGTTTACAAATGGAAAATGACGAGACAAACTGCAAAAGATAGGTCATGGCCAGTTCAATAATCACTTCGTTGACGCTTGCGCCATTTTGCAAAGATTTTTCATAGAAATCAAAATGAATATTTTTCAAAACTAGTTCAGCTAATAATTTTTTTTTCTTAATTTTCTTTATTTAAATAATAAATTAATTATATTGAAAACGGCCTTTCAAATTTTTAATTTGCTAGATATACTTCCTGTTGTTGACGGGTGACATTTTTAACACTGACATCATTGACAGATGCCAATTAAAGTTAGTCGTTGTGACATAACCTACAATTTTTTTTATAAATGAGCTATGTCAAATATTTGTCAAACAAGCGTATCAGCCGGTTACAGTGCTGCAACTATAAAAAAACTCGATAAAAAGTGTGATTAACTCAAAAAGTCATTATCGACCACGCTGTATAAATTATAAATTTGCTGGTTTTTTAAGATTTTTTAAGAAATTGATGTAGAACACCAATTAGAGCCAAAGATAAACACCGTTTCTAATTATTTCTGTTTGTTTAAAAAATTTAGCGGTTTAGTTTGTATAAAATTTGAAGTTGAACGGCTTGTTTTTTGCAGTTTAGCCAACCTTTCATAAACAAATAAACTGTAGCAGTTTTTTTTTACTTAATAAGTTTTATTATTATTTTTTTAAATTAAAAATAATATTTACTTTGAATTTAACAATAAATAATATTATGTACTATGTAGTACATTTGTTATAATAAAAAAAGTAGTGACATCTAGGCAAAAATCGCTACATTGCGATTACAAGAAAAACCACCAACAATTGCAGGGTTTTGTAAAATATTTACAGTTATAGTTTAAATAGTACGCAAGAGGTAGCGCCTTACAATGTTTCAACTTTGCACACTACGTGGTCAGATGTCGCTTTTAAGCAATTAGTAATTTTTATTAGAGAGTATGTTTTAAAGAAATTTTGACACGATGATGATTTAACCGCCTTCTACCAGTTCATAGTTGCAGCATTTAAAGTTACTGATTGTACAGTAACATCAGGAGTTACTTACAAGTTACAATAGCATCTAGCGGTAGAGAATGATATTAAATAACTTATACAATAAATGTAGGTTTGAAACTAAACTGTCCTGCGCTGCGTGTTTGATTTACTACGTCATTAATTTTATAGATAACTTTTGAGATAAGATAAGGGTAGGTAACATAAACGTGGTTAACAATGACTGTTTGAGTTGGCAATCTTACATTTTTTCTAAATGGTACAACTGCAACTACTTTCAACAAGTGACATTTATGACACTGACAAAATTATTGACAGATGCCATTTAAAAACTTAGTCGCTGGTGACATAACCTACAACTTTTTTTTATGAGTGTTATGTTAAATATTTGGTAAACCAACAAATCCAGTTACAGTGTTGCCAACTCAAACTGTCATTGTTGACCACGTTGTATTATAATTATATCTTTTTGCAATTTACCTTCATTTGATACTCTTATATACTTATTAGAGAACGCTACGTCATAGGTTTCGGTGTGGTTATAAACCATTAGAGTACCAAACTTTTTTGTTAGGTTGGTAACACTTAATTTGACTTTTTGCTAGTCTGTCAAAAATATTGAGAATTGAAATAGCAATTTTCGAACAACAAAATGAAGTGAACAATTAATGGATTTATGTGAAATATGGCTTATTTTGGTGTAAATAATAAGTGCACTGGTCTGGGAAGAACAACCGATTCCAATAAAGCAAAAGACACAGTTTATCTGTCACTTAACCTAAAAAAGTAGGTATCTTGCAATAGTAATGAAAGCCAAAATAATTTATGCTATTCCACAGATTTCGGGAGGCCTACAGATAATGTTCTCTTAACTTAAAAATGGTTTGTTGGTGGTCTACAGATATTTGGTACTTTTATATTTTTTGCTTCACCTTACTATTTTTATTTCGTAAATTTAAAACCAAAATTCCTACTTTGGCAACACTGTCAAATATGGCATATAATACTTCAGTTTTTTTTCTTTAGAAGAGCTAAAAGCCGTTTTGCAGCATATTCCACCTGTTAACTTATGTTGGCAAGTAACAAATATCCCTACATTTAAATTTAGAACTTAATTGTCAAATTAACATGTGGGCAGAGTGGTTGTCAAAAAAAAATTAATATTCAGCGTTGCCACCTATATTTTGAAGGTGAACAAGTGTGCTCTTTTTTTTTTAATTTATGACTATTGAGCAAGATATATTGCTGTCAATAAAAAACTAAATCATCGGACATATAAAAATTTATTTATTACCAACTACAAGCATAAAATAACACCAAATTAGCTATTATAAATGCCAACCAACAAATTGTTTTTATTTGTACAAGAAAATGGTTGTAGCTTCCCCAGATGTACCTGGTATCCGCAACTTTCGGCATATAATCGCCGATCTGTATCAATCGCATCCATACAAACAAATCCTTGAGTAGTCTTCCGATTATTCGGATCGTGTGTTTGGTCAGCGGCATGTGCTAAAGTCAAATAATCCTTATAATCCATATTTAAATGTTGGTATTCTGTACTTCTAGGATACGTCAAATGATAACAATCATGAATGCCACCGTAACAGCACGGACAGCAGACAAAATGCGCCTTATTCTTAATACAATTTTCAATGACAAGATCGGTCGCAACACCACAAGCATGCAACGATACACCTAAATCAAACGCTCCAATAAAATAATCCAAATTTGATTGTAGAATGATAACATTTTTGAGTTTCATCACTCGAATTCGTTCTTTCGCTCTCAGTAAAGACATTTCCTTATTTTCAATTAAAATTATTTCGCATTCGGGTAATAAATACGCCAGAAGAATTCCCAAATGTCCACTACCACTACAGAAATCTATAATCCGACATTTTTTATTTTCCACCAATTTCAAGACAGATTTTGCTAGATTCTCCAATTGGTGGCATTTCCTGTAGGCGCGTGTTTCCGGGAGCGCCCCACTCATGGGATTTGCTTCGAATGGAATTTTTGACCAATCAAAGTCTGCTTCTTCGCCATAGGGGTATAGAGCGTTGGCAATATCAATATGATTATTATTGATAATTCGTAATGAATTTGTTATATCTTTTTGTTTAGTGAAGATTCGCTTTTCCGGCTTATACCTTGCTGGATCTGTCGTGTATAAGCTCTGTTTCACGAATTCGGGCTGCAAAATTTTCGAAATCTTCAATTGCAACGGGGCTATTTCAAAAGCGATTTTAGTTAACGATCTCTTTTGTAGTGTATTAAACCAGGAAATTGTTAAAGGTAGTTGTTCAGATAGATCTTGCGGTTTGACAATTTCGAAGAACAATTCGATTAATATCAGAAGTATGACATCAGATAGGGTCATGAATGGCCCCTCGGCGAACGTGTGGTGTAAATCTAAATTTTCAATAGGTACGCTGCTTTTTATTGACTTATTCTTCGATTGTTCACGTGCGATTTTATATACGTTGTGTATTCTAATAGGTTGAGACATATGAAACTCAAATCGTGACAAATCTTGTGGTATTAGAAATGTATCGCCATCGAATAAAGACAGTGGATTCTGCAATATTTGCTTAATCGTGGATATCATATCTACTTCACAGAATTTCGTCCAAATTGAGGTTTCACTGCATGACATTAGACATGCGTCTCGGAAACCCAGTAACTCTCGTATATTTTTACAATCGCTGTGCTTTATAATCTGTCGCGCCACCGAACATAATCCTGCTATGACATAATTGTCTTGAATAATAGCTGGCCAAATGCATAAATTAGCATAATCAAGCCAATCATTGACGATTTCATAAGAAACCTGACTCAAATCAACGCTTATTTTAAGATTAGAACAATCATCTGTCAATTTAATCTTCAATTTAGTATTTATATTACCAGCCAATTTGTATATATTAATGATAACGAATGTTTCTAAATCAACCAGAAATCCAGTTTTGTTGATTTGACAAGATCTAATGTATATACTATCCATTCTAAACACAATTCGCCAACTGTCTTTGCACCCTTTGCAATGTACGCTTATATAAGACTTTTTTTCTGGCGGTAACACACAACGTTGAGACTATAGCCACAAAAAACATAGAAGCCTCAAAACGCCAGAAAGCCCTCTCATCTATATATGCAGCCCGGTCACAGCTTCTTGTCACGGTCTCTCCGCTTGCGCAACGCAAAACTTCCTTGAAGTGAGTGTGAATGCAGACTCCAATGGATTGACTTGCTATTTCAAAAGCTACACAAAAAAGTATTAAACCGCTAAATTATTGCGAATACAATGAATAGAATAATATAGTCCAGCTTCAAACAGAAATAGCAAAGCAAAGCAAACGACATGATGCTACCCTGGTCCCCAGTAAGCACCCAGAGAATGCGCAACCAAATTCTCGATTTTTTATATCCCTTCAACTGTTTTTTTTATAGAAATCTTCACAAGTCAAGTCACCCTTACAGTAACTTTCGATTAAGCCAAATTTGCCATAAATTAACATTTTTGATGAATCTATGAAGGGAAAATAAGCACGGTAACTCGGCGTGTGAACCGTAAATGTCATAAGCTAGACACATTATGCAATTTATTGTATTTGATTGTTGATTATTGTAATATACCTGAACAGGGTTCACAGTCCCTCACAACTTGGAACTGCTCCTTCTCCCAGCAAGTGGAATTTTGCTCAATGGGAAAAGTGCGTCTTCTGCTAAGACTGCTACTTTGCGTCCAATGAGATTCCACAATTAGAACTAAAACAGTTAATCTAAAATTGTGAATAAAAAAATTTATATTTGATGCAATTCAAGCAATATTTGAACTTACAATCCCAAACTGCTGATTCCCAGAAGCATTCGCTTTTTAGGGCATGACTCGATCATATTTAAAATCGAACCCCTTTCACATTAATCTTACAAATTTAAATTTATTTTATAATTAAATATTAATAAAACGGATGTCTGCAATTTATAATTGTTTAGAAATTAAAAAACTTGCCCTAACATCGCTTTACATAACCTCAATTAAATTTTAATTTTTATCACAATGTCAAAAAGTGACATTTTACATACGTCAAAATTTTTTGGCAAATAAAAGCCAATGCTGCCAAGTCTCACTGATAAAGTTTTATAAGCAATTTTATTAAAGTTTTATAGAAAGCATTTAATATTGTCAAAAAAATATTAAAATATATTGCCTTAAAAAAATTTAATTATTGCTATTAATATCTATTAAAAACTGTTGCACATTCTGGTTGCTGTGCACATATAAAAAAAAGAACTTATTTCAGCTAGATACCAATGTTTTGGGTGCTCTTGTCAAAACATAAACTTTTTTGTGTTTTTAAAAAAACACAGTTTTTTTTTAAATGCTGTCAATTTAAACAGTTATTCTTGATTAGGTTGTATAAATGCTGATAAACTAAAAAAAAAAAAATTTGTTTTGTTTTATTAATTTGTTTTTTTATGATTTTTACAAATTAAATTGTGTAACACAAAGTTACTAGTTTTATTTCAATAAGCCATAATAAGCTCAGTTTTTTTAGTTTGTGGCGTCTGTTATCGGGTGAAAGTTTATTTTATGAAAACAATCATTTGGCAACCTTGCTTGATTGACGTCTACGTCCTTGAAACGGCAAAATTTTGCGAAACAGCCATTTTTACGTCGTCTTGTATAAGAGGTGGGTTATAATGTTTTTATATGTTCGTTTTTGAGTGAATTTTTTAAATTAAAGTGATATTAAACGTTTTGGAAAATATGGATTAGAAAACTGTGAAGTAAATTTTAGAGATTTATTTTAATCTAGTGGCGATCTGTCAGCTGTCAATCTTGAGTTACCTAATCACTTGTCATTGATGAAAATCTCGATAAAATTCTGAATTAATTTATTCCTTCAGGTGATGGCTGGGAAGTTGCTATTATTGAGGGCTGCTGCCCTCAAAAAAGTCCCACTGGGTAGTGCGTTCATGAGTGACTATAGGGCAATCATTGGAAATCGAGAGATTGTCGGTTATGGCTACAACGGGCAACCCAATTACGTCGACCGGGCTGAATTCCCAATGCCAGCTCTTCGATGGAAAGAAAACACTCCAGATGTCTTAGTAAGCGCCCAAACTATGCTTAAAATAGGCCCCCCGATTTGACTTATTTTTATTAGGCTTTGAGAGAAAAGGAGAAAGGCGATTGGCGTAAATTGAGTATTGAAGAAAAAAAGGCTTTATATAGAGCTTCGTTTAGACAAACATTCAGTGAATTTCAAGCCCCAACTGGCGAATGGAAATCAATTTTTGGAAATACATTAATTTTGATTTCAATGGGCTTGTGGCTGTTTTACGCAATCAGGACATTCGGTAAGCATTTGTTTTGTCAAAGTTGGTAAAAAGTAAGATACTTGGAGCTAAATTTTTTTTGAGTTGGTAATGTTTGACTTTAAAGTCACTAAATTTGGAACAAAACTGACTTGAAATGCCAGAAGTTACTAAATTGTAGGATTAACAGATTATTTAAAATATGATTATGAAAAGAATTTTCATGGATCTTAGTTTCTCAATTTTTTATACTTTATTTGTGACATTTCTTGTTGTCAAATGTCAGAATTAATTTTGTTTTGGTGACTTTACTGATACCAACATGATTTTACTCTTGTGTAAGGATAAAATGTAGGGACGTATAGGGGCTATATTTGTGATAAGAGCGACATCTTGAGTGATCAATTTTTCTTCTAGTGAGTGAACCATTGCCGCCATCCTTCAGTGAAGAGAACAGACGAGCACAGCTCAGGCGTATTATAGATTTGCAGGTGAATCCCATTCAGGGTCTCTCTTCAAAATGGGACTATGAAAAGGATGATTGGAAGAAATAAAGAATTTACTTTAATTAATTTAATTGATTTCTTGTGACGTGACAGCCGTTAGAAGTCATTTAATTTGTATAGTACTTTATTATAGTTCGTACTTGCGAAATGAAATAAATTTACAACTACCGACATTGTATTTTGTGTTGTGTTATAACAATTTCCACTTTGTTTATATCGAATTTAAGCTGTTTATCAATAAACCAAACCTCTGGATGAATTTCATATATTTTTTTAATATTGAAGCTTTTACTAACAAATCTATTAGTTAAACCTATTGGAATAAGGTTTTATAACAGAAAAAAAAAATTCTGTTAGGAATGAGTGCGTTCAGGAACGTGTGGCCTTAGGAAGGGGGGAATAAACCGGAAAAAACTAATGTCACGTGACAAGGTACAACTCAGTATCAGCAGTACATTTTAGATCGGTCAACAAACAACAAAAACCTTGTAAAGTTCCTCTCTTGTTGCGTCTAACGCGTTTACAATCTTATTAGGTTATGTTTTCTATGTAATTATCACTTATTTCTTCAGTTTACATTTACAGCGCATGTCTGGCTGAATGATTTGGTGACCTCGGTAATGTTTCTGAACGCAGCCCATATTGGCAACAAAGTTTCTATAACAAAAAAAAAACCCTGTTGTACTATAAAGGCGGATGCGCGCGCATTGCCAAAAACCCTGCATTCAATACAGCAATTTAATTAAATTCGCAGAATTTTCGGGAAACTATTAGGAATCTCCTGCAAATTTAACTGCCCATATTGTCAGTGTCAGTAAATTGTTCATTTTTACATAATCTCACACAAACAACGGAATCTTTGCTCTAAATAGTTGAGGAAAAATTCTTTTTGACAGACAAAAGTGGGGTTAGGATAAATCCATAAGTCCCTGCTGACACCATAAATTTGTGCAGTGTAAACAGGACATGGCTTTCAACCTATAGAAATAGGAATATTTTATTAGATGCGATTTAAAGTTTTTTGAAAATGCCCCAATTCGTCTTGCCAATAATCGAAACATAATTATATAGTAGACGTTTCGACCCAAACTAAAATGACAAGACAATGCGTCATTGTTCATGATGACGTACTAACATAGCCATGTTGCCAGATTTTTAAAAATTCTTAGGTTTAAAACGTACGTACTATTGGTTGCATAATTATGAAGACACTAATAAAATAACAAATGAAAAACTAGGTTCATAAAACATGTCTTAAAGCACACATTCAAGTTTAAAAACCGAGTGACAAAACCACAATTTAAAAAAAAATAAATGCTTTAAAGTCTTATAAAACGAGTTTTTTACACTATTTTTGGAAATTTGCCTTATTTATGCTGTTATTAGGCATTTTTTTAAAATTTGATTTAGGGATTTTCGGAGTGGGTTGGCATTATCTTGATTTTAAAAGTGAAAATTTTATCTAGTTGTCTTTTCTTTTGTTTTATCCGAAAATTCTAATCCTGTCAGTCCCAAAATACGAAAATAGAAGGAAACTCTACACGTACGGCGCCCGAAATCCGTGAATGAGCAAATTCTTTTGGTTTTTACTATTATTATTGTAAGATACGCTTACCTTTTTAGGTTAAGTAGTGACTTTTGCTTTATTGGAATTGGTTGTTCTTCCCAGACAAGTGCACTTATTATTTACACCTTTATATGCCATATTTCACATAAACATACTTTCCATTAATTGTTCACTTCACTTTCCTGTTCGAAAATTCAATATTATTGACAGACCCGTAAAAAGTCAAATTAGGTTTGCCAACCTAAAAACTTAAAAAAAAAGTTGGGCACTTTAATGGCTTATAACAGCACCGAAACCTATGACGTAGCGTTCTCTAATGAGTCTATTAGAGCATCAAAATAGAAGCCAATTGCAAAAATTACTTCAGAAAATAAATCCACGTAAGGTCGATTGGCAACGTAGACAAGTATTGCCAATCGTAACAAGAACGCTAAATTGAAAAGCATATATATAATTTTTACTATACAACAGTTGGTAATATTATGACAATATATATTAAATTAACAAACCAATTGTCATTTTAGTTTTAAATAGAGTACAGTAATGTGTGCTGCCAACATATTGGCAACAGTGATTTTTGACAGATGCCACTTTGTTATGTCCAATTTGTCACTGTTTAAATTTAAGAAGCTTATAAAAATCCAAATTGAAAAATTCTCTATTGAATTGCAAGGGGGGCATTGCAAGCAACGTTATAAATATGTTAGGGGGGCTATGAGGAACAAATAATAAATATTGGGGCTGAAGAATTATACAGCTCTATTGAATAAAAAATATGCGTAATTTTAGTCTTATAGACTTTCCATATATGTTATTCCTCACCTGCGTTTTATTTATAACACTATAACTCACGTTTATATAGATATTGACCAATATTAACCACAAGTGTCAGTTTTGACAGAAACAAATATTCCTAAACATAACCTCAAATTAATCAATGTGGTCAAAATTTGACAAAAAAACCACTAGACAGTGTTGCCGTTGATTTTGTAAATTGTTTTCTATTAGTTTTTTTATTAGATATAGCAAGTAATAAACAAAAAAGAAGTATTATTTAAAACTAGAACTAGTTTTTTAATAAAAGAATCAAAAACTAGCTTAGTTTATTCATAAATTAGATTCTCTAATTGCGTCAATATTAAATTGTCTGATGAGAGCTTAGGTTATAGAACTATTAGTTGCACCAATTAGGAACCGAAGCAAATCAAATTATAGGGTGGCGGCGATAGCCTCACTAAAATCAATTAATTCCACCAAACTGCTCTGGCAACACGCAAACAACAAATAAATAATAAATCAGAATTTCCGTCTATTATATCCATTTCTGTCAGTCGATTACTGAAAATTTGGAAAACGCAAAGAAAATCTAATGGAAAATCGGAAAAGCCGCAAAGATTTCCTATCAATTATCTATGGAACTTATAGAGATTTTGCGGAAAATACCAGCGTTCATGGCTTGAAATATACCGTGCAAAATGGCATTGCCATTTGGGAAAAGTAAGATTTTTGAAAGCTTTTGACAAGCGTCTAGCGAATTTTTTTAGAATTTTTTGGGGGGTTGTAGTGCTGATTGGATTAACGGGGGCGGCGTGCATGACGGTTTTATTCTGGAATCGATATACAAGTAATCCGACAAGAACGTCAATAATGACGGCTTTTGCCCCAAATACTGCCGTTCCTTTTCCTGGAGTTACCATTTGCAATATTAACAGGATAATGCTGGATCAGGTGGAAGAGTTTGTAGAAACTTTGTGAGTTTTCCGCAAAAATGCACACTCATACTCAGAACTTCATTTAGAGTCGGGGCTGACAGATGGTACGGACGGATTTGGCTAAAATTTGTTATTATAAGCGAAATCACAAAAGTATCTATATTACTACAAGTCATTCATTACTACTATAATACTATAAATCCTAGTAGGATTGTAATTTTATTTTGTTCTGTTTTTTGTTATTTACTCACAAAGTTTCGCTTTTTATCTATTTCACTCTAGATAACCACACTGTTGGTAGCACTGTTAAACTAATTATACGAAAAGATCATTTAGTCTTCTGTCACATTTGACTTTACAAGATATACAAAGAAATTAATTGATTTTTCATCTCATTTGATTTCTATTCCACTCTGGATAATCATACTGTTGGCAGCACTGTTTATCTGCTTACCAAAATAAATAAATTATACAAAGAGATCATTTAGTCTTCTGTCACATCTGACTTTGTAGGAGATACCAAAAGATCATTTACTTTTCATCTCATCCGATTTCTACATATTTTATATTCTTTGAAAGGTTTTGGTGTTGTTTTGTTTTAGAAACATTTCTGCTGCTGATGTCAATACTGTCAACAAAGCATTTCCTCATCTTTTAGCGTTAACAAATTCCGCTTTTCATAATTTTAATATGTCTGATTTGATGGTATTAAACCGGGTTCTGGAAGAAAACGGTTATCTGGATGTGAGAAAAGTAATGGAAGTTATTACACAGCCTTGCCGGGATATGTTACTAAAATGTATATGGCAGTTTGAAGATGTTGACTGTATGGACCTTTTCAAGCCCACTTTGACCACAGAAGGTTTTTGTTGCTCATTTAATTATGTAGATAGACATTTAAAGTAAGTGTATATAAAGTATTTGACCGCACAAAACCTATGAAACTTAAAGTGAGGTTATGTTTTACTCGGTCACATTGCACATATTGTATATAAACAAAACACATATTAAAAATACAATATAAAACCAAAATTAAAAATCAAATAAAAATATTTGAATGGCTTTTAAGGCTTTAACTATTATCATAAATGATATGAAAAAACATAACCCTTCTATCTTATTTTCCAAAAAGGTTTTTCCAACAATCGCTTTGAATACATTATAGTTATTGCATAGTCAACATTTGTGATTAATATTTCTGTAAATTTATTCAGAAATAATGTAGGATTACTAGGATATTTCTGGATTTCGGGTCCATTCTTGTATGGCCATCTTGAATGGTTTAAGGTAGTAAAAAAAACGAGCATCTGCGCATGTTTTTAACAAATGAGCCTCTTATATTATACATATAACAAATTACTAAAATCATACAAAAAAAAAGTTTGAATTGACTGTGCAAAGTAGTTGTTTTTGCTTTTTTGGTATTACAAATCTGCAGTATACTGATATCCTAGAGGAAATGCGATAAAAATCGGTTTTTATCTAGAATATCAAAAAGAGAAAAAGTTAAAATTAAATAAAAAAATTATAAGATTGAAAGTCACACTTTTATCTTATTTTCCACAAAGATTTTCCAACACTCGCTTTAAATACATTATAATTCTTACACAACCAACTTTTGTGATTAATATTTCTGTAAATTTATTAAGAAATAATGTAGGATTACTAGGATATTTCTGGATTTTGAGTCCATTCTTGTATCTTAAGTCGCCATTTTGAATAGTTTAAGATAGTAAAAATAGCGAGCATCTGCGCATGCTCTTAACAAATGCGTTTCTTATATTATAAATATAACAAATTACCAAAATTATACAAAAAAAAATTTGAATTGAGTGTGCAAAGTAGTTGTTTTTGCTTTTTTGGTATTACAAATCTGCAGTATACTGATGTCCTAAGGGAAATGCGATAAAAATGTGTTTTTATGTAGAAATATCAAAAAGGGAAAAAGTTAAAATTATTTAAGAATATTAAAAGATTGAAAGTCACACTTCTATCTTATTTTCCACAAAGATTTTTCAACAATCGCTTTGAATACATTATAGTTGTTGCACAGCCGACATTTGTGATTAATATTTCTGTAAATTTATTAAGAAATAATGTAGGATTACCAGGATATTTTTGATTTTGGGTCCATTCTTGTATCTTGAGTCGCCATTTTGAATAGTTTAAGATAGTAAAAAAAACGAGCATCTGCGCATATCCTTAACAAATGCGTTTCTTATATTATAAATATAACAAATTATCAAAATCATACAAAAAAAAAAGTTTGAATTGAGTGTGCAAAGTAGTTGTTTTTGCTTTTTTAGTATTACAAATCTGCAGTATACTGATGTCCTAAGGGAAATGCGATAAAAACGTGTTTTTATGTAGAATGTCAAAAAGGGAAGCAGATTAAATTAAATAAAAAAATTATAAGATTGAAAGTCAGACTTCTATTTTATTTTCCACAAAGATTTTCCAACAATCGCTTTGAATACATTATAGTTCTTGCACAACCAACTTTTGTGATTAATATTTCTGTAAATTTATTCAGAAATAATGTAGGATTACTAGGATATTTCTAGATTTTGGGTCCATTCTTGTATCTTGAGCCGCCATTTTAAAAAACAAGCATCGTGCATGTCCTTAACAAATGCGTTTTTTATATTATAAATATAACAAATTATCAAAATCATACAGAAAAACGTTTGAACTGAGTGTGCAAAGTAGTTGTTTTTGCTTTTTTGGTATTACAAATGTGCAGTATACTGATGTCCTAGAGGAAATGCGATAAAAATGTGTTCTTATGTAGAATGTCAAAAAGGGAAAAAGTTAAAATTATAAGATTGAAAGTCACAATTCTATCTTATTTTCCACAAAGATTTTCCAACAATCGCTTTGAATACATTATAGTTATTGCACAGCCAACATTTGTGATTAATATTTCTGTAAATTTATTAAGAAATAATGTAGGATTACCAGGATATTTCATGATTTTGAAAAAAAAATTGTATTTTGAGCCGCCATGTTGAAGTACAAAAATTATTTCGTGTGCAGAGTAGTTGTTTGTGCTCAAAATCTGCGTCTTAGAGAAAAAGCAAAGAAAATGTGTTTTATCGTCGAATGTAAGTTATGTAGAATGTGAAAAAGAGAAAAAGGCGTTGAAATATCCTACGAGCTATAAACTAGAGTGTAACCTACTTTAAGCTTTTGCCAAAATACTCTTTCTACAAAAGTGATCAGTATCAAGTTAAAAGTAAATCAACCCTTTAGAGATGGAACTATCTCTATGTTTATACCTTCTTATGTAAATTTCATTTAAGCTCAAGCCTCCGATCACTTTACAACCCCTTTAACGGTTTCAACAGCGGTTTGAAAATTATATTGGATCCAGAAATCCAAAAAGTTCAATATTCGACTCTGCATGCTTCCGGATTAAAAGTAAGTAGAAAAGGGAAGGAGTCCTGGATCAATGTGTAATGAATTCAAATAGGTGCTCCTTCATAGTCCTTGGGATTATCCTGGTTCCGGTTCGATTTATAAAATAGTTTCCGCCGGAAGGCAATCCTATCTTCAAGTTTCGGCAAGTAAGATGGTCTGTAGTCCCGGCATTAGGCAATTGTCAATAGACCAAAGACAATGCGTCTATTCCGATGAAGTTCGGTTGAACTACTTTCAGGTTTATTCGGATTCGAATTGCTTGACGGAGTGTGAGGAACGCTATATATATCGAAAGTGCGGATGTGTGCCTTTTTATTATTCTTTTTCAAGTAAGATTTCGATTATCGTACACGGTGAAGCAGAAATAAATGTTTGAAACGGCTGTTGTTGAGCCGCTGAACAGATATAGTCAGTCGGCCATCTTTTAGGGCGGAGTTAAATGCGCAGAAACGCTCTGCGCCGGAATCCATCTTAAAATGCGACTTTTTATAGGTTAGCTTTAATACATAAACTCTGTCGTTCACTATTGGCTAATTTAAGGTCTCTAAAATAACATTTTAAGGTTACGTTGTTTACAAACTAGATTTTTTTTGCATTCCTGAACATATATAGCTAGCCACTTTCGGCGGAGCTTGATGCGCAGTGCTGTTCTGCGCCGGAATCCATCTTAAAATGCGTCTTTTTATAGGTTAGCTTTAATACATAAACTCTCTCGTTCACTATTGGCTAATTTAAGGTCTCTAAAATAACATTTTAAGGTTACGTTGTTCACAAACTAAATTTTTTTGCATTCCTGAACATATATAGTCAGTCACTTCAGAGCGGAGCTTAATGCGCAGTGCTCTTCTGCTTCGAAATTCGATTTAAAATTAGACTTTTTATAGGTCAGCTTTAATGCCTAAACTCTGTAGTTCACTATTGGCTAATTTAAGGTTTCTAAAATAACATTTTAAGGTTACGTTGTTCACAAACTAGATTTTTTTGCATTCCTGAACATATATAGCCAGCCACTTTAGGGCGGAGCTTGATGCGCAGTGCTGTTCTGCGCCGAAATCCGATTTAAAATGCGACTTTTTATAGGTTAGCTTTAATGCATAAACTCTCTCGTTCACTATTGGCTAATTTAAGGTCTCTAAAATAACATTTTAAGGTTACGTTGTTCACAAACTAAATTTTTTTGCATTCCTGAACATATATAGTCAGTCACTTCAGAGCGGAGCTTAATGCGCAGTGCTCTTCTGCTTCGAAATTCGATTTAAAATTAGACTTTTTATAGGTCAGCTTTAATGCCTAAACTCTGTAGTTCACTATTGGCTAATTTAAGGTTTCTAAAATAACATTTTAAGGTTACGTTGTTCACAAACTAGATTTTTTTGCATTCCTGAACATATATAGCCAGCCACTTTAGGGCGGAGCTTGATGCGCAGTGCTGTTCTGCGCCGAAATCCGATTTAAAATGCGACTTTTTATAGGTTAGCTTTAATGCATAAGCTCTGTCGTTCACTATTGGCTAATTTAAGGTCTCTAAAATAACATTTTAAAGTTACGTTGTTCACAAACTAGATTTTTTTGCATTCCTGAACATATATAGCCAGCCACTTTAAGGCGGAGCTTGATGCGCTGTGCTGTTCTGCGCCGAAATCCGATTTAAAATGAGACTTTTTATAGGTTAGCTTTAATACATAAACTCTGTAGTTCACTATTGGCTAATTTAAGGTCTCTAAAATAACATTTTAAGCTTACGTTGTTCACAAACTAGATTTTTTTGCATTCCTGAACATATATAGCCAGCCACTTTAGGGCGGAGCTTGATGCGCAATGCTGTTCTGCGCCTAAATCCGATTTAAAATGAGACTTTTTATAGGTTAGCTTTAATACATAAACTCTGTAGTTCACTATTGGCTAATTTAAGGTCTATAAAATAACATTTTAAGGTTACGTTGTTCACAAACTAGATTTTTTTGCATTGCTGAACATATATAGCCAGCCACTTTAGGGCGGAGCTTAATGCGCAGTGCTCTTCGGCGCCGAAATCCGATTTAAAATGAGACTTTTTATTGGTTAGCTTAGTAACGTCATTGCTTAAACCCTATCGTTCACCAATCACACGGCATTATAAACTTAATAAAATCAAATTTTATAAGTGGAATACTTCTGCTTTCGGTTACGTCGCTTACAACTTAGATTGTTTACGGCAAAATATAATGAGATAATTTGCACAAGAAAATGTTTTACTTTCATCTCAACATAAATGGCACGACTAAAGACTTTTTATTGGTTAGAGGTATAGCCAGTCATTTTTTAGGGCGGAGCTTGATGCGCAGAGCCGCTCTGCGCCAAAATCCGATTTAAAATGAGTTTTTTCGTTAGTTAACTTGGTGTAAACCCTATCGTTTACACCAATTATAATTATTTTTTGATTTTTCAACAAATAATGTTCTGGAACTTCTTATTTATTTTTTTTAAAACCTAACTTGTTTCGCTCGTGTTTTGTTTTATTGACATTTATTTCTGTTTCACACTTTGGAGGTTATACATAATATTTTTGCAGGGTATAAAACATGCAGTATTACAAAAACACAATGTTTACACGATTCAATTGGTAAGACTTTTTTGAACTTTTTTAGGTTATGTATTTGAGAAAATTGTCAATGTTTTGCATTTTATGCAAATTGTTTAATAAAGATTTTTGTTTCATTATTTTTTATTCTTTTGTTTTTTTTCTCTTTTCTTCTTGTACCTAATTTTAACATTTTCTTTTCTTTTATGGTATTTCTAGCTTTATTTTTACTTAGTCTTAAAAAAGTGTAATGTTACATCTATTGGTAAATGCAAAATAAAAGAAAAACGTCAAAAAGCGATGGTGTTGACGAAGAAAAAGAACTTGTAAACATAGTTTTCCAAACATTCGCGATTGTGAGCGAGCATAAGCCTGAATTTGATTGGCTAGGACTCATATAGTTCAAAACATTGACAAATGTCGCTTTTCTAATGACATATGTCAACGTAAAAACTGTCATTTGTGTATTATTTTAGGAATGGTTATGGTAAATATGTCAAAAACCTGTCGTTGTCCGGCTCAATGTGAAGATAACTTTTATTCTGTGTTTTCTTCAACAGCCAGCTTAGATCTCAATAGTTCAACACCCACATCGTCCATGTTGTACTATATTGTGGTCAATTTTTTGTCGTTTGAACTATAGTTTATTTTCTAGTCTTGATGCGAATATGACCGATACTACTATAGCTCTGTTTATTTATTTTCTTGGAGATCGACAAACTATTGTCTATAGAGATACTATCACATCGACTATATATTTGTTGTGTAAGTAGTAAGCTATAAGAGATTATTTACACATAAACAATCATTTATTATTTTTCAAAAATTAAAAAAAAAAATTTTTTTAAACAGAAAAAATGAGTAAAAATATAATACATAATGACATCTATTGGAAATTTTTTTAATCAATCAAAAACAAGAGATAAAGGCTTTTTCTTCATTTAGAGTCGCCGACGACAGATCTAAGTTTTCTACTTTTTTACTTTAATTTAACTAAATATGGTAAAATTTCGTCAATTAAGTGAACCAAATGTACTGAGCATTAGACTGCTTTAGGCAAAAAAAATTAAAAAAAGTAAGTGGAAAAACGAGAAAAAAATAACAAAAATAGAAGATTATAGGAAGAAAATGAAAAATTTTAGACAAAAGTGACAAAAAGCCGCAAGCAAAAACAGAAATAAGGATGTGAAAAGAAAAAAAATGCAAGGAAAACAAACAAAGAGTGATGTAAGAAAGAAAATGATAAAATAAAAAATAGACAAAGATTTTAATGCAAAACTATAGACAAAAAAACAAAAAATAAAGCAAAGAAAAAGCAGACGCAAAAATAAACCGACTGTAAAAAAAAACCTCAAATTAAACTTAACAAAACTGAAAAATGAATAGAGAAAAAAAAAGTGGAAAATCTACGTAATAAGCACAAAATTGATAAAATAAGACAAAATAAAGATATAAATATAAAAATAAGTTTGGCACAGAAAAATAAATTATAGGACAAAAAAGTCTTAAAAAAAACTGAGAAAACAGGTGTGTAATAAACACGCAAACAAAAACATATACAAAAATAAATAGAAAATAAAAAAAACAGTTAATAAAACAGGAGAGAAGCTAAACAAAAATAATATATAAAAAATTAGAATTTTTTACTGATAGAAAGAGAATACTACATCCAATACATAAGAAAGAAGGAAAGGATATAGTAAAGCAAAGAAAAAAGCGGTAAAGTATAGAAAAAAAAAACCAAAGAAAGAGAAAGATTCAATTTAATGAGTATGTAACAGAGAAAAGCAGTTAGGAAATGAGAACCGAATCAGAAAAAGAAACGAAACTCAAAAACAATAAGATAAAAAAAATGATGTAAGAAAAAAAGTGATGAAAAAAAGAATTAAAATAAATAACATACATAGATTTTGTGATTTTGAAGCAAAACTAAAGACAAAAGAACAAAAAAAAAAGAAAAAGAAAAAGGAGAAGCAAAAATAAACCGACTGTAGAAGAAAATTTCTAAAAATCTCAAATTAAAATTAAAAAAAAAAAACAAAACAAAAAAAAAGAATAGAGAAAAAAAATAAAAAAAAGTGAAAAATAGGCCAATCTACGTCATAAGCACAAAATTGATAAAATAAAGCAAAATAACAAAAGAAACAGAAGAGAAAATAAAGATATAAATATAAAAATAAGTTTGGCACAGAAAAATAAATTATAGGACAAAAAAGTCTTAAAAAAAACACTGAGAAGACAGGTGTGTGATAAAGCAAAATAGTCGCAAACAAAAACATATACAAAAATAAATAGAAAATAAAAAAAAACAGTTAATAAAACAGGAGAGAAGAAAAACAAATTTAAATAATATATAAAAAATTAAAATTAGAATACTACATCCAATACATAAGAAAGAGGGAAAGGATATAGTAAAGCAAAGAAAAAAGTAGTAAAGTATGAAAAAAAAACAAAAGAAAGAGAAAGATTTGATTTAATGTTAGAGTATATAAAACAGAGAAAAGAAGTTGAGAAATGAGAACAGAATCAGAAAAAAAAATAAAACTCAAAAACGATAAGATAAAAAAAAAATGATGTAAGAAAAAAATTGATGAAAAAAGAATTAAAATAAATAACATACATAGATTTTAAAGCAAAACTAAAGACAAAAGAGCAAATAATATAACAAAAAAAAAAGCAAAAGCAAAAATAAACTGACTGTAGAAAAAAAAATTTAAAAATCTCAAATTAAAATTAAAAAAAAAAAAAAACAAAATAAAAAGAAAGAATAAAAAAAAAAAAATAAAAAAAAGTGGAAAATAGGCTAATCTACGTCATAAGCCTAAAATTGATAAAATAAGGCAAAATAATAAATGAAACAGAAGAGAAAATAAAGATATAAATACAAAAATAAGTTTGGCACAGAAAAATAAATTATGGGACAAGAAAGTCTTAAAAAAGCAAAATAGACGCAAACAAAAACAAAAAATGAATAGAAAATAAAAAAAACAGTTAATAAAACAGGAGAGAAGAAAAACAAATTTAAATAATATATAAAAAATTAAAATTATAATACTACATCCAATACATAAAAAAGAGGGAAAGGATATAGTAAAGCAAAGAAAAAAGTAGTAAAGTATGGAAAAAAAACAAAAGAAAGAGAAAGATTTGATTTAATGTCAGAGTATATAACAGAGAAAAGAAGTTGGGAAATGAGAACAGAATTAGAAAAAGAAATAAAACTTAAAAACGATAAGATAAGAAAAATAATGTAAGAAAAAAGTGATAAAAAAAAGAATTAAAATAAATACAGACATAGATTTTAAAGCAAAACTAAAGACAAAAAAACAAAAAATAAAGCAAAAAAAAAAGAAAAAACCGACGGTAGAAAAAAATTTCTAAAAAACTCAAATTAAAATAAAAAAAAAAAGAAAACTAAAAATAAGAATAGAGAAAAAAAATAAAAAAAAGAGGAAAATAAGCTAATCTACGTCATAAGCACAAAATTGATAAAATAAGACAAAATAATAAAGGAAACAGAAGAGAAAATATAAAAATAAGTTTGGCACAGAAAATTAATTATAGGACAAAAAAGTCTTAAAAAAAACTGAGAGGTGTGTGATAAAGCTAAATAAACGCAAACAAAAACATATACAAAAATAAATAGAAAATAAAAAACAGTTTATAAAACAGGAGAGAAGCAAAACAATTTTAAATAATATATAAAAAATTAGAATTTTCTACTGATAGAAAGGGAATACTACATCCAATACATAAGAAAGAAGGAAATGATATAGTAAAGCAAAGAAAAAAGCGGTAAAGTATAGAGAAAAAAAACAAAAGAAAAAGAAAGATTTGATTTAATGTTAGAGTATATATATAACAGAGAAAAAAAGTTGGAAAATAAAAACAAAATCAAAAAAACAAATGAACTCAAAAACAATAAGATAAAAAAAAAATTGAGAACAAAAAAAGAGAGTAGGCATAAGTAAACACAAAAAAAATAAAAAGGTATAAAAAAATTCAATAAAAAAAAATTGGCGTAAAAAATATTGAAAGGAAATGAAAAAGTACTTACAAAACTGAAAAATAGAGAGAGAAACATAGACAATCGAGAAAGATAGATAAAAGAACATATCTAGATTTGCAAATAAGGAGAACGAACATAGATATTAAGTGAGAAAAATATTAAGATAAAAAAGTGAAAAAAGACAAAAAACAAAGAAAATAAAGTATGAAGAAATTATTACAAATGAAGAGAAAGCAGGAATTCTTAGCCACAAACATGTTACACGTCAATTAGTTCTATTGTCATGACCTCATAGTCTGGACTAATAGGCCAGCTATTAGTCCAGACTTACATCTCATCGAGCACGTTTGGAAGTTAGTTTGAGAAGCAGCAAGCGTTTCCTCTAGTGACGTTTATATTTTTAAAGTTGGCAGCACTTTGCTGCGTTGTCAAATGTACTATAAAATCTGATAATGTAAGAAAAGTGTAAATAATCGTCTTAGAAGTAGATTAATATAAATAATTTTAGCATCATTTGGAGGGGTCTATAGTTTATTTCTTGGCTGTAGTTTTATTACAATAATAGAAATAGTCTATTTCTGCACTTTTCGCCTTTTGGTAAATCTGAAAATAATGGGAAAAATCGATAAGGTACCTTTCCAACCCAGACCCCATAAAGATAAACCATTCCAAATAAATCTAAATCGTCCATTAAATCTGAAGTTATGGAAGAATGAAAATGTTTATTTAAATTAATTCTCGATTTTTATAATAGTTTTTTGGAATTTTTTGCTTGATACTCGCAGCAATTGGCTTGTTTAGGATAATCACATTGTTTTGTGTCCACATTGTATAGTAAACTCCCAGGACAGGCCATGACTGTACAGGTTTGCACCCCATCGTAGTTGAAAAAGGAGTTGCAATTATCTGGATTTTTATATTGTCCACTCTGTAGATTCTCTAGGGTACAAGTTGGGACAAACAGTGCCTCATCATTGGTACCAACACAAATTAATTTCTCACTATCAAAAATATATCCCGAGGGACAAGTGATCTCGTCTCCATCTTCGCAGTTTTGGGATAAAATCACAGCCCGGTTCCGGGTCCTACAGAAGACGGTCTTGTCTTCTAAGCCGAATTGGATGGGAAATTCGTCGGGAGAGGTCGTCGATAGGACGTCGAAAGGGGCCGAGAGACGGCATAGAGCCACTGAAAATTATTTTCGATGACATATTTTGGATTTATGCCAAATGAACTTACGGATTATAAGAGACTGATAAAGGGGCATTTCTGGATTGGACTCACGAATTCGATTGAGAAACCATGACTGATAAGGGAAATTGGCAACACAACAATCCTATTTTCTTATCTTAGATAGAACGGCTTAGATAAGGGTGCGTCACTTCGCATTGTTTTAAGTTTTTTTTGAATGGTGCTTGATAAGATTTCAAATTGATCGTAAATCAATCGAAAAGTATGCAACAATTTACTGTTTTACTATCTATTTTATTATATTATAAATAATTTTTTTTTTAAATAAACGTAAATTAAAATTAAACTTTTTTTAGTAGACTGGAATTGGCACAAACAAACATTGTTCTGTTGTAGCAGGACAAAATTGATACACCCGTTACATAAAGGTGACAAGACTCTTGCGTTTGATGATATAATATTCATGCAAACGTAAGAGATGTGGATTTATACAACGCACTAGCGTAATTAGCGTTAGAGCGCTAATTACATTATTGAGTGATTTTGAGCTACCCTAGTTACGCGCTTTACAACCCAAATCATTGGCATTTTTCTTAATTGTGTTGTGCAGTTTTTTTGAAGCAGCTATAGTGGATTAATCAGTGAACTCTTAATGTGTTTTTACAGTTATTGGCGTTGTCTCTTACTTAATAATCCTAGAATGTTTCTAGATAAGCGTTTCAATCAAAATAAGTATTTTTTTTTATAAAGTAATTAGTTTACATTAATTATAATAATCTGCAGCCAATATCATCTGTGATGGTTTTAGAGGGTAAAATTTTAGGCATATATTCCGGCACTTATTTCTATGGTAATTTATAGCAAATTGTGATTAATATCTTGACAGTTCAATCAAGAGAAACAATAGCTAGAATCTCAAAAAAAGAGCAAACGAGAGAATTTTAACCAAGTTCGGTTCAATAATAGAGAAGATAAAAGCGAATGCTGTGTGACCTATTTGATTTATTGTAATCCTATCGCTTCTTGTTTATTAAAACAAGGAAATCTATGTTTTGTTAGATAATTGAAATAACAAAGGGAATTGTCTCTGTTAAGAATTATCAGACTGAAAATATTTCTGTTACTAAATGTCAAAAAATTTAGTAACATTTTGTTTTTGATCTGAGTTGCACTATAACCAACCTATATCTTACTTTTTAATTTAAAAAACCGAATTAAGGCCTTTTAAGCTATTTCATTCCCAAAAATAATATCAAAAATGATTACGTTAACCCTTTTTCAACTGGATTAAGCATTACTTTCTTTCATATCTATGAGATGACTCAGATAAAATAGGATTATAGTTTTTCTTGGAGAGAACGCGTGGTTATCGAAAATTATTAATTTAAAAAACCGGATTAAGACCTTTTTAGCTACCTCATTCCCAAAAATATAATAAAAAATGATTACGTTAATCCTTTTTCAACTGGGCTAAGCATTACTTTCTTTCATATCTTATGGGATGACTCAGATAAAATAGGATTATAATTCTTTTTCGAAAGAGCGCGTGGTTATCAAAAATTATTAATTTAAAAGCCGGATTAAGACCTTTTTAGCTACCTCATTCCCAAAAATATAATATAAAATGATTACGTTAACCCTTTTTCAACTGGGCTAAGCATTACTTTCTTTCATATCCTATGGGATGACTCAGATAAAATAGGATTATATTTTTTCTTGGAAAGAACGCTTGGTTATCGAAAATTATTAATTTAAAAAGCCGGATTAAGACCTTTTTAGCTACCTCATTCCCAAAAATAATATCAAAAATGATTACGTTAACCCTTTTTCAACTGGATTAAGCATTACTTTCTTTCATATCCTATGGGATGACTCAGATAAAATAGGATTATAATTTTTCTTGGAAAGAGCGCGTGGTTATCGAAAACTATTAATTTAAAAAACCGGATTAAAGCCCAATTCATTCCCAAAAATAATATCAAAAATGATTACGTTAACCCTTTTTCAACTGGGTTAAGCATTACTTTCTTTTATATCTTATGGGATGACTCAGATAAAATAGGATTATAGTTTTTCTTGGAGAGAACGCGTGGTAATCAAAAATTATTAATTTAAAAAATCGGATTAAAGCCTTTTCTTTTTAGCTACTTCATTCACAAAAATAATTACGTTAACCCTTTTTCAACTGGATTAAGCATTACTTTCTTTCATATCCTATGGGATGACTCAGATAAAATAGGATTATAACTTTTCTTGAAGAGAACGCGTGGATATCGAAAATTATTAATTTAAAAAACCGGATTAAGGCCTTTTCAGCTACCTCATTCCCAAAAATAATATCAAAAATGATTACGTTAACCGTTTTTCAACTGGGCTAAGCATTACTTTCTTTCATATCCTATGGGATGACTCAGATAAAATAGGATTATAATTTTTCTTAGAGAGAACGCGTGATTATTAAAAATTAATTATTTAAAAAACCGGATTAAGGCCTTTTTAGCTACCTCATTCCCAAAAATAATATCAAAAATGATTACGTTAACCTTTTTTAAACTGGACTAAGAATTACTTTCTTTCATATCCTATGAGATGACTCAGATAAAATAGGATTATAATTTTTCTTGGAAAGAACGCGTGGTTATCGAAAATTAATTATTTAAGAAGCCGGATTAAGACCTTTTTAGCTACCTCATTCCCAAAAATAATATCAAAAATGATTACGTTAACTTTTTTTCAACTGGATTAAGCATTACTTTCTTTCATATCCTATGGGATGACTCAGATAAAATAGGATTATAACTTTTCTTGAAGAGAACGCGTGGTTATCGAAAACTATTAATTTAAAAAACCATATTAAGGCCCATTTTATTTCCAAAAATAATATCAAAAATGATTACGTTAACCCTTTTTCAACTGGGTTAAGCATTACTTTCTTTTATATCTTATGGGATGACTTAGATAAAATAGGATTATAATTTTTCTTGGAGAGAACGCGTGGTTATCAAAAATTATTTATTTTGAATAACCAAAATTCTTTGAAAAATGTGTTATTATCCAACGTCTTGTATGAATTATGCGTCCTTTGAAGCCACCCTCTTTGATATGCATCTACTCAATTAGGGAAGCCATTTGCACATTATAATGTCGAAAAAATTTGATACGTTTATAATAACTTTTATCGATAATACTGTTAGAGGAAAGCCAATATTGGCTGTCACAGTGCCACGCCGATACACCAATAACGGTCTCTAGGGCTTTAATTTAATTAAGCATCGATTCAAAAAGCTACCCTCTATGAGGGTAAATGAACGAGATGGATACATCATTTTAAACCACAAAATGGTTTTACTAGAGTATTATGTATCTATAATGTAACAAATATCTACAAAATTATTTTTCAAAACATATTTGCAATTATTGGGGCAATTTATGACAATATTGCGATTACACTCGGGTATTCTAGTAGTAATTACACTATAACATTGTAGATTTTAAAAATTATTAAATACTATAAATGTTTGCTAATATCGTTACAAACTTTGAAAAAAAAAATTAGAGGAAAGACAGAGTTTGAATTGTTCTGTTTATAGAAACGCCCATTTTCTTTGATTGGCTGGAGAGAATTCAGCAAAGCTTAGTAATGTAAATTTAGATAACCTCAAATTTTACAAAAAACTGAGAAGTAATAATATATTTAAATATTATAAATGTTCGTTAATACTGTTACATTATTTACCACAAGCTTCGAAACCAATTTAAAGTAACGGCGTTCGAATTTTTCTATTTCTAGAAACGCCCATTTTATTTGATTGGCTGGAGAGGATTCATTCAACCAATCATTTTCAATTATCTTCAGAATAGTAAACACAGCTTTTTTTATGTTTTGGTGTAAATATAAGTAAAATAATTAAACAAGTGATAAAATTTGTACCTAAATAAAGATAACCTCAATAAATAGCTAAAAAATAAGAGTTTATTTATATATTTTACATTATTTACCACAAGGTTCAACAAAAAAGTTTGCTAATATTGTTTAAAAAAAAAAAAGAGTGAAAGACGGCGTTTGAGTTGTTATATTTCTAAAAACGCCCATCTTTTTTGATTGGTTGGAAAGTATTCAGCTAAGTATTCACCAGATTTACAGCAGCCTAATAACAAAAATTCTTAAATTTTACTTAATTTAGATTATTGACATAGATGCAATATCTTATGGCAAGCTCTTAATGTTTTTACGGTGATTATGAGTGAAAATTAAGCCTACTTAACCTAAATTATTGACATGGTTACAATACCTTTTGTTTCTCACCAGATTTATGGCAGCCTAATAACGAATATCCCTAAATCTGAAGAGTAATGTAAAAGAAAATATGTATTTTTTAGCTTTTAGTAAATCATTTACATTTTTTTTTTCAGTTTTTTTTGATGTTGTTATTAATAAATAAGCGTTTTTTGGACATTTTTGAGGTTAAGTGTAATGTCGTTAGTCAAAGTCGACAAGAAGCTTGATTAAACCCAATCGACACATGTTACAACCCCAAATTTCGCTTTCCCTCCAAATTCTAACCACGATGAATGATAGTGTGGGAAACTTCACTGCTTTCGGTGTCAGCTAGATGTCACAGGTTACCAAATTTATTGTTTGCGTACTAAACTGAAATTCCGCTATTATTAAATTTAGACCTCAATTGCCTGCAACAAAACAATAGAAAAAATAAACAAAAACCTAAAAAACTTTATTGTTTTTTAGTCTAAAAAATTATAATTAGTGGTTAAATTGTAAATTACAATATCAAATTTAATTTGGTAAATCTTACAAAAGTCAATTTTGTAACAAAAATAGCACATTTGGATAGATATTAGAAAATTTTAGAAGAGAAGAGAAGAGAAGAGAAGAGAAGAGAAGAGAGAAGAGAAGAGAAGAGAAGAGAAGAGAAGAGAAGAGAAGAGAAGAGAAGAGAAGAGAAGAGAGAGAAGAGAAGAGAAGAGAAGAGAAGAGAAGAGAAGAGAAGAGAAGAGAAGAGAA